>MNCI01015428.1:50212-68827 GCA_015680685.1 Gnetum montanum
GGTAATGACATGGAGGAAATGCCTCCATGTAATAGGTGTGCTCTTGAAACATTGAAACAAAGATGCCTGTATGTAGCAACCACACAAGAAGTAGTAGACACCCCATGGTTGATAGCTATTAGAAGGAGCAGAAAAATATGCATGGAATGAACTAAGGAAACCCATGCCAACAACGAAGGCATAGACACATTGGAATATGAGCATCGCCAACTTCCATCCCTTTATCTAAGATCACCAATTGGAAGAAGTTGGACACTTCTTAGAAATTCAAACAGGCACTCATTATTTTAGATCTCTCCCTTACAACTCAGTCATGGGGGAGATGGCCACCTATGCTGATCATATGGGGCCCTCAGTTCTTTTTTGATTTTTATTTTACACATTTTTGTTTTACATGTTTTTTTCTTACACATTTTTGTTTTACAAATTTCTTTAACTTTTCCAAGGTTTTGTTTTAAAAATTTCTTTAACTTTTCTAATTTTTATTTTACATCATTGTTATACTTTTTCATTTTTTATGTATGTGTGTGTGTGTACCATTCTCCTTGTAAGTTTGTCACCCAATAAGTATTCAGAATGATCGTATGAACTGTTTTCATATTGATTGCTAATGTTTGGTTTTTACCTTTAAGTCACAATGTTGATACTAAGGTATGTTCTTTTGATATGGTAGGCAATGAGACCACTTCATCCATTCATCCACTAGTTTCTATGGTCTCTCTCAGCTTGGAAATGTACAGTCCCCTTCTAATAAGAACTTAAACGAATCAGTGACTAGGCATTTCTCAAACTAAGGAAGGACTCAAGGATTGCAAAGGGTATGACTTCAAAGGAACTTGATGCTTTTGTGTTGGTCATTCCCTTGGGTGCTTGGATGTTTTCTTCTTGATTTTTCTTGCCTTTCCAATCTTACCCAATTATCGGAAGCTGAGAAAATAAAAATAAGAAGTCTTTGCATGGTGTGGTTTTCACGCATAAAAACACAAAACCCAAAAAAAAAAGAGAAAGTGAGAATTCAAAGCACACCCCTTAGACGAATAAACTTGGGCTACAAGCACTGGTTATCGAACTAACATGTTCCCTCTAACTAAGGCCCTTCTCACTTCCCATTCTCTCCTTTGTTTCATCGGAATGGTGGTGACTCTTGGGGAAGGCATTCTTGTTATCCAAGTGGATGGTTTGGCTGAATGCATTGATGCGAAGTCATTGGATGTGGTTGGTTTGAGGCCGGAGTTGAAATGAGACTTGCCAAGTCACATTAATCATGCAACACACAAGGGGCTATACACCACCTTGTTCTTGGGATTCCATTCCATTCTCTTCTGTCCATCCTTCTCTCCATTGTTCACCTCATTGCCGGTTGTATCATTAGTGTATATATTTTGGTTAATGCATTGTTTTCTTTTTGGTAAATTCTTACAGTTAAGACTTTAACTCTTGTTCCAAATGACATTCCCAGAGCCTATAGACTCTTTGACTGTGGGTTTGTTAGGGNACACCTTCGATAGTCATCATCAATATATTCCCAGATCCGTATTAGCCATACCACAACCCAGCCAATGAACTTACACCGAAGCAAGGTATCAATTACATGATGATTCATTTACCCTTGCTAATATAAGATTGTGTTGTGTGTGCAAATGGCAATCATACAACAACAGATTGGATCTAGAGCAAACACTTGGAATGGAGCAGCGTTGAAGTAGCTATGCAAGGAGCAAGATCAATGGCGCACTTATGGATGGATAACAAAGATGCAATCCAGGCGTTGGTAGCAGCAAAACTTCTTTCTTTCTCTCTTTCTTAGCTGCCAACTAAGGCCTAATGTCATTGTAATAAGGTGTTCACCCTTGTTGTCATGAACACCAATTTTGTCAAGTCTTGTAATGATGATTCGTTCACATGTCATCCCATTAGTTCCATTCCCCTCAATAATTCCATACCTTCTTGATATTATTGTAAGGAACTTGAGGACGATTTTTCATTCAGTCATGGGGGTATGATAAGACGCGATTCGCATGAGCTGCGATATCGCATACGCAATATCGTGGCCGCCGCGTTATCGCATCCCATGGGATATTGCATCATCCCCTATGATGTTGCGTACACGATATCGCGGTCTATCACCAAATCTATAAATAAGAGGCAGCACTCCCCTTATTTCCCATCCTGGTTTAGAAGTAGAACTCTGGTAGTTTGATCACTCCAAAGATAGAATATTTTCCATGTGCCCGCAGTAGGAGTCCTAGAGTGAACGGATCTTTATTCGAGCAACATTGTACCTGAACACAAGTTGTGTACGGCAATAAAGACAAACTTGATTGGATAAACCTTGCAGTGCATGGAATAGGATTTTACTTAAATGTTATTTATTATTTTCCTAAAATGCAGTATGAGTACAACTTGTTACGAGCATCTAAGGATGTGTACGGTTAGTCAAGGAATCGACTGCTTATCGCAATGCGGTATGAGTATGACTTGATTATGAGCATCTTGTGTGATTACTTGGTAACCCAGTGGCATATCCAGGATCTACACTTGGTAATCCCAGTGGTAGTCATGCACAATGATGTGTACGGTTAGTCAAGGAATCGGGTGCTCATCGCACTTAGGCTAGCTAGACTCTCTCAACCCTTTCCTCCTAGTTAAGTGCCTTAGTACGACCACTTCGAGCACGTGCATTACGTGTGGTGATCCCAGTAATGATTAGCATTTGGTAGCCATAGTTGCATAGTTCAAGGTGTGTATGGTAAGTGGGAATGGATGCTGACGCTAGTTAATTTAGAGTTAGTCCTTAGTTAGAGTTAGCTAGTTTCTCAATCCTTCACCTCTATAGCATAGGAGAAAAAGATAAAAGACCATAAAAATCATATACCTCGGACTTACTTAACCATACACCGTGACAACTACAAGTAAGTCTGGGAAGACAACGAATGATTAACTGCAACTGTTCCATGGGGCGTGTAGGCATTTAGTCTACGAAGTTCGACTGGATCGCGCATGCTACGCTCGTTTTGTATGGTTGAGTGTAGGGGTACCTCGCCATTCATTAGTATGGAATGGTAAGAAGTCCATGAAAAACCCTCAAGCACTCAAGCAAGTAGAAGAGTACAAAGGGTATTGAGTCCCCTTGAAGTCACACCCTTTACAAACCTTTGAATCCTTCCTAATTCTGGAACTACCAAGGTTAGCAATTGATTAAAAGTTTCTTTAATGGAAGGAACCTCAAATTCCTAGAACAAAAAAAATCATAGAGTTTATTGGATGGGGGGATGAGGTGGACTCATTGACTATTCCATGAAAAATAAACCATGTCAAAGTCATCAGACATTAGAATTCAAAAATAGAAACCACATCAACAATTACAACATTAAGCACAAACCATCATTAGTAAATAACAACAACAACACTATGTCCTATGGTAATAAAGCAATTTTATTAGCAAAAATAAGAAAATATCACACTTGAACAAAAGAAAATAAAACAAAGTAAAATATATAAGAAAGTATAAAATAATCAAAAAAGGTTCAAAAGTACTAACAATGTTGTAAAATTAGAAAAATTTGAAAATCAAAACTTTGTAAAATAAATAACTTGTAAAATAAAAAACATGAAAAAAAAAGTAGAAAAACTGAGAAGCCATATTGATGGTTAACACAGATGGTCATCTCCCCCAAGATTGAGTTGGAAGGAGAAGATCCAAAAAATGGAAAATGGTTAGCCATCCGTTGAGGTGGTAGTTGCATTGGCCCATCTTGGTTCAAGGAAAGGTTTTACTTATTGGATGTTGACCAACTACTTTTTATTTAGACTTTTAGGTTTGTAGATTAACATGGCCCTAGATGGAAAAATTTGATTAATTATATAAGGTCTTTCCCACAATGTTTGAAATTTTTCCTTTTGGGGTACATGTGGGGGGTTCCAATAGAGAACCTTATCTCCTAGTTAAAGTTTTACCTTTTGTATTCTGAGGTCATGACATTGCTTACTAAATGCCTTGTTCACCTCATTCAAGGATAGGACCACTAATTGATTTTAATATAGCACATTTAAGATGATTAATCTTTCTTTCTATGTTAGACTTAAGTTAAGATTCAGATCATAGGTTGTTGAGAGTGTACAAAGCTTGGATTGAATCAGGAGCATTGGGAGTTTTCCATACACTAACTCATAGGGAGAATAGCCAATAGGAAGTTTCCATGTTGAATGATAGGCCTAGAGGGCATCGTTAAGTTTTGCACTCCAATATTTCATATATTTGCTAATAGTATGTGTTAGTATTTTTGTGATCTCCTGGTTGGTTACCTCTACTTGAACATTGGCTTGGGGATGACAAGGTGTTGTTAATTTATGATTAACCCCCAAGTGTTGCATTAACTTTCTAAAAGTGGCATTTGTGAAATCAGTTCCATTATTAGAAATTAGTGAATGTGGCATCCCAAACCTATTTACAACATTTTATTGTATAAATCTAATAGTAGTGGATGATGTACAATCAGTAATGGCTGCTACTTCTACCCATTTTGTGCAGTAGTCAACTACTACTATAATATATGCCTTTCCATTAGACATGGGTGTGACTGGACCCATGAAGTCAACGCCCCATATGTCAAAAGGTTTCAATGGTTGAATCCACTATTGAGGACCTTCCATGCGAGCAATCATCCCTCTATCTCATTAACAACATTCACAAGACTTGATGAACTAGTGATCATCCCTAAAGATTATAGGCCAATAGTATCCCACCATTAGAATTTTTATGGCTATGCATCTCCTTACATAGTGGCTTTCACAAGGCCCTTCATGAGCATCCTAGATAACATGCAGTTGGTCTTTGTCAGGGACACACCAATGAATCAAGCCATTGATACACATCTTGTAGAGATGTCCATTAATTTACATGAAATATTTGGCCTGATGAAGAAATTGTTGCTTTTGTCTAAAGTTAGGATCTTGTGGCATCTCCTAAGTGAGAAAATAGGTGAGGATGACATTATACCATGTTCTTTTTATAGGCATTTGTTACTTATTGCTCCTATAAAGAAGAGTTAATCTGGAAATTGATCAGAGAGTAGGCTCTCCTTCTCTTTATTATCCCATCTTAATTGAGAGAGGTGGTTAGTGACCACATTCTTGGCTCCTTTTCAATCTACCATCATGAGATTGAATTCTTGCAAGATCACGAGCTATCGTATAACATGAGGGCTCACTATTGGCTTGTTCATGAGGAAGTAGATTGCATTGTGGTCCATGTGCACAAATACTTTGTAACCAAGCACATAGTACTTGAACTTTTCAAGAACATACACCACTGCCATTAGTTCTTTCTTGGTGGTGGCGTAATTTAATTGTACTCCCACAATGCTTCAACTCATGTAGTGGATGTAATATGAACATTTCTTATCATCCATCTGCGTGAGCATTGCTCCCAAGATGTAGTTAGATGCATCCGTCATGATATGGAAGGGTTTGGACCAATTTGGTTCTTGTAGGATTGGTGTTTCTATGAGTTTCTCCTTTAACTATTGGAACACATGTTCACATTCCTTGGTGTAGACGAAAGGTGCATCTTTCTTTATAAGCTCTACCAACAGCTTTGTGATCTTAGAGAAATTCTCTAGGAATCGCCAGTAGTAGCCAATGTGTCCAAGGAATGACTAAACATATTTAATGATCTCTGGTTAACGTGTTATTCCTTGGATGACCCTTATCTTTTTTGGGTCTACGTCAATCCCTTTTTTGCAAAATTTGGTGCCTTAACACAATGCCTTCTTGGACCATGAGATGGCTCTTCTACTAGTTGAGCCACAAGTTTGTTTCAACACATCTCTTCAATACTTGCTCTAGGAAATCGAAGGTTTGCTCAAATGTAGCTCCATAGGTGGAAAAGCCATCCATGAAGACTTCAACACCACTACTAATTTGCTATTGGAAAATACTAAGGACTAAGCATTGAAATGTTGCAAAGGCATTACATAGACCAAATGGCATCTTACAATATGCCAAAGTCCCCTAGGGACTCGTGAATGTTGTATTGGCATGATCTTCTGGTGTAATTTGGATTTGGTTATAGCTACTATAACCATCCAAGAAACTATAATAAAAATGCCCAAATATGGTGTCCAATACTTGATCCACAAATGAGAAAGGAAAATGATCTTTAAATGTTACCATATTCAATAGCCTGAAGTCAATGCAGACCTACCATTTACCATCCTTCTTCAACATAATTACAAGTGGGCTAACCCACTCACTATTTGCAATGAGATAGATGAAGCTTGCCTGGAGGAGTTGTTCAATTTTTCTTTGATGATCTGCTTCAATTTGGGGTTTAGCCACCTTTGTGGCTACCTTCTTGGCTTCATGGTTGGGTTAGTATAAATGTGATGCTGGCATATCCTTGGATCAATTCTAGTTAGCTTAGGATATGACCAAGCAAAGGCTATTGGCCACTTGTTCACCACCTTCAACAGCTTTTCTTTTTGCTAAGAGCAAGTTTGACATTAATTATGATCTATTTACCATGATTTAAAAATGCATTTTCCATTCCAATTGGTAAAGTTTTTAGTTCTAGAGGCTCCTACTTGAAGTTATTAGGAATTTCCAACTCTCTCCAACAAGTATCATCATCTTCATCAGAGAGTTGGAAATGAACTTATTCAATTTTGTCCATGCCTTCAACATAAGCACATGTTAGGCTCTTAGTTGGTTCCATGCATAGTATGTTGCTATCTGAGTCAGCTATTAGCCATTGGGTGCCTTCCTATTTTGTGGCTATTGTGTACAGACACCTTTGAATATTAATTTCTAGTGCACACTAATTACATGCTTTGATGTATGTACTTTTAATGGACCAAATATTTTGCACGCAATTGCACCCATTATTTCTATACACAATGCATGAAATATGCTTCTTCTCAATCTTGCCTAGTTCATTTTCCTTGGATATTTCTAAAGATAGGTCCCTTATACCCATACGTGTGTTGATTGTGCTTAACTAAGCTCTTCCCATAATGATGGGGAAGTCACTTTTGTAGTTTTCAACCTTCATCACGAGAAAATCAGTAGGATAGGACCACCCACAAACTATGGTAACAATGTCCTCTACTAATCCTAGAGGAATAGTAATTGACTAATCTACCAATTCTAGATAGATGTTGTTCTTCTTAAGAGGTGGTAGGTTCTAGGCCTTGTACATGTCATGGAAGATGAGATTAACTCCAGAACCAAAGTCAAGAAGAGCCTTACATGGCTCATGTCTAGTGATTTTTAGGTAAATGAGTGGACTTCCTTGGTCAGATCCTTTTGTAGAAATATTGCCAGCCTTGATTTAGTCAGAAACAACATGAGTTAGCATTATAATGTGAATTTGAGGTGGCACTTGGTTTGAAGGATACTCGAAGGTGTTTGATGTAGAGGATGAGGATGTTGGAGATGTAGGATGATCAATCGAACTAAATTATGAGGGTTGAAGATAACTAATAGGTTGGAAGAAGGGTCTTTTCCTTAATCAGTTGTCCAAACCACTTGGCTAGAAAGTTGATTATGAATGTACAACCCTTATAGCATTTTGTTGTTGTGACTGTGGAGGAATCTCACCTTGCATGGATGGAGTAGAAGGTAATTGGGTTGAAGGTGGAGGTGTGTGTGTAGACTAATGCAAAGGGTGGTATGGATCTGAATATGGGGTTTTCCCTTGAGTAGATGGTGAATGTGTTTGGTGGTACTTTAGGGGATAATAGTGATGTTGAAATGATGTACAACTTGCAAAACTTCTAGGGGAGATAGGTTGTTGAACATAGTACCCATATGGATCTAGTTGCTTGTAAGGGTACTGCTACCTTGGTGTTGGCATTCCCCATAATTGTGGTTGGTACCATTGTTGGTATTTTTCATAAGGTTGTGAAGGAGTTCCACTTGGGTAGTAAGCTTGTTATTTCTAGTGGAACTACCTTGGATTGCCTTGAGGATGAGGCAATCATCTAGGTGCTTGCCTATGTGCTAGTTGAGGATTCAATGCATACACCCTAGAATCTTGTAAGTGTGACATCACCGGGCAACAACCCTTTGGATGTTCATATTGACAAATTTCACAATCAGCTTCATCATCAAAGTTAATTTTCACAACTTTCTCTATAGGAGTAGCTTTGCCCTTACCTCTTTGGTAGGCACGTTCAGCTTCTTTTTGCCTCCTACAGTTACGATCACTATTTGGCTCTTTGGATTCTTTAGCAATCTTCATAGCGATTTGAAATTTTTCATCCAAAGAGTTTCATAACTTGTCAACCTTGGCCGAAATATTAGAGATAAATTTTTAAATGGGTAAGGTTTTTTCTATTCACCACTTCATCAAGTGGTGTCTCCTCCTCGTCACAAAATCAGACCTCTCATTTTCTGATGGAAGGATCCCTATTATACTCTTTTGCACTTCCTTTTTTTCGTAGCTCACCTTCTTTTTCTACCTACTCAATCAGCCTTTGGATCTGATGAGCTCTCAATTCAAAAAATCTTCCTTGGGCATACACCCCAAGAGTTGTTCTAGTTTCTACTCTGAGCCCATTAATGATGTGGTGAAGTTGTTCCCTCTGAGAATAACCATGGTGAAGGCATTAGTGTAAGAGTAGATAGTATTTGTCCATGGTAGCATCTAAGGGTTCATATGTTCCTATTTCCAACCTTGGATTTGCCTTCTCAAATTAGACACTTTGGAGTATGTTTGGTATTTTTTATTAAATAGCTCTAACATGGTACTCCATCAACGAATGGATTTTGGTTCTAAGAATTGGTATTAGCTTTTAGCTTCCTTGATGAGTGTCTTAGGGAAAAGCTTGAGTTTCTGCCACTCATTCTCTATATTCTATAAGGCATAGGCATCATGGAAAGCTTGTAGATGTGTCTATGGATTATCATTGTATCCCCCCTCAAATCTTGGAATATTGTTCATGTTTAAGCACTTAATCTGACTATCTTTCATATGCCTAATTGGAATTTTAACTACCTCTGCAATGTTGAGCATATTTCGGGTTACTAATAGAGGTTCATCATCATCACTGCATCAATGATGGTTTCAACCACCCCTTCGATCTTGGTGGCTTTCGATCATTATTATCTCGTTGATCACCTTCATCACGATTATTTTGATGGTGGCTTCTATGAGAATTGTCAAAAGAATAGGAATGTTCGGAATTAGATGAAGAGGATGAAGAGAAAGGTGGACCACAACTACCACTGTGATGTCTATCACCACTCTTTTGCTCATTACAATCACCATCCTTAGATCCCTTGCAATTGTGATGTTTTCCCAAGTCCCTACCTTGACTATTACTTTTTCCTAAACCTAGTTTATGAATAGTGGATTGTAGGTTTAGGTTTACACCCTTGTCACTAGTATCGAGGGGTGGAGAATGTTCATGTTGAGAACCTTCAAAGGAAGGATCCTCATTGTCATTTTGATCTAGTAGGAATAAGGGATTAGTGAAATGTTTCCCCTTGGTGGCCTCGTGGAGCTTCTCCTAATGTCGATTTTGTTTGCATTGTGTTTCAATGGGATAGTAGTCTCGAGTGTCATAACCATTCATAATGTATTCTTTGTGAAGATTTGTTATGTCCAACTTCTTAAGGATTTGCAACAACATCCTGAGCAGAAATCTATCACACCATCATAGCTATTCTTCCTATTATAGGATGAAGGTGAAGTTTGGCACAAACTCATTTGGATGAGTATATACCACTTTGCACTCTTGTGGAACTGGTGGTTTGACATCTTTGCGCTTGTGAGAATAAGACATTCTAAAAAATGAATAAAATTATCAATGTGCTTTTATAATTTTGTGTATAGCGAGAATGATCTTGACCTTGAGGTTCATACAACGATATTAATGGTGTTCACTTAGTCCTAAATAGCACACGTTTCGACAAACAAAGTCCTCAACAATAATGCCAATGATGAGCAGCCAGGTACCCCTACGCCCAACCATACGAATCACAAAGTGTTTACCTGTGATCCAATCAAATTCCATGGACTTTATCATTTCGAATGCACTAGTCTTCTAGAAAGTGAATCTTGCCATAAGGTTAATCATTGTCTTTCCAATTACACTTGTGATGTATATTGGTATGGTTAAGTGTAATTGGGGCATCCGATTTTTATCATTTTGTATTTTATAGGTTGATGTGTAAAAAGGAAGATAAAAGTAATTAGATTAACTAATTTGATTTAACTAATTAACTAATGTCTAACTAGTCCTAACATAAGCATCTGGTCCCACTTTTCATACATGTCCTAAACCCACGTATCCACTACTAGGTGACCAAGTGCTATGCTACTAGGCGTACTAAGCAATAACGTTATTGGGATTATCAAGTGAATATGTGTTACGCTTGAAGTGGTCGTACTTATGTGTGTAATATATCTTGCTTAATTTCTTCATTAACTTAATTACTGGAAAATATTTAATAAATAATTGAAAAAATTTAATGCATAAGTAAAATATTTAATCTATCCATAATGCTACAAGGTTTATAAGAAAGCTTGTCTTTATTAATGCACACACTATCGTGCCCAAGTACATCAATGCTCAAATAAAGATCCATACACTCAATGATTCTTACTGCGGACACTCGAAAGAAAAATTCTAACTTTCGAATGGAAAAATTGTAAGAGCTTTGCTACAACTACAATCTCTAATGCCATAAATGTGATTAGTAGGTGCGTATTTATAGCAAAAAAACAACATTGTGTCAACGGGGCCTTGTTGATGCATGATAAGATGCATTGACTAGGCCTCATCGACGAGGCTTCGTCAACGCAACCAACCGAAAGTGACTCATCAATAATTAATTCAACTAATCTAATCACTAATTAATAATTAACTACCCTAACATAAGTATTCAATCCCACTTTCCATGCACATCTTAAACATGTATAACGTTGCTGGGTTACCAAACGTTAAGCATTGCCAGGATTACCAAGAGTCATACACATGCTTGAAGTAATCATACTTATGTGCTTAATTAATATGCATGGAAATATAAATATTAACTAGGTACATGAAAAGTAGATTGCATAGAAAGTAAATCTAATCTAAGTAAAAGTGGTACAATGAATAAGAATCAACCTTAATCTTATTACCATTCATGGAATGTGTCTAGGTACATTTCCATTCAAATAAGACTCCTACAACTGATTTAGATCCACTCTATGAACTCTCACTGATAGTTCTCTAAGATTACAAAATAAATTTGCAAGAGTTTGGCTACTCTACTGAAAAAACCTATGCCCAAACCATGTGTCCAAGCGCTATATAGGCCAGCATACATCCCCCAATATTGGATATTTGATAATGTAGCATCTAACTTGACATTGAATACATGATACTGCATACCCGATATTCAAGCTAAGATATCAAAGCCAAGATGTCGGGGCCAAAATATCGGAGCCAAGATATTAGAGCCAAGATATTGGGGCTAAGATATCAGAGCTAAGATATCGGGGCCAAGATATTGGGGCCAAGATATTAGGGCTAAGATATCGGGGCCAAGATATTAGAGCTAATCAAAAATTGACCTTTTTTGTCAGATATCCTAGCCAATTGATGACTTATCACTAGTAGAATTGAATATGTGACCTAGACTTCAATTCTAAGGCTCTTACCACTAATAAAACAAAACTCTACCATATTGTACCTTATCATAGCCAATATAGTTAGTAGGAGGTTCAAGTAGTAAGCTCATTGTCTTGTTAGACAAGAGGTTGCTAGTTTGAGTCACACTTGAGGCATTGTTATATTCCTCCATTACTCTTCTAAAGTATCCTACTAGCTATATGTATTTGGGGGGGCGGGGGTGGGGGGGTTGGGGGTGTGGGTGGGTACTTATAGTCATTTCTTTAAGGTGTGCTTGGTTGCCTAATTCTTTAGGTATTGTTTCTACAAATTCCACATATCATATTTATAAAATTGTGTGGTTTTAGTTGATTTTGGGGAGTTTTACTAGGATGAATCCTCTAATTCATGTTGGACCCACCATTGTTATTGTATTTTAGATTCTGCTGTAAAAGGTGTAATATGTTCAAACTTATGAATCTTTGGACTTAATATCTCTAGGGAATTAACATTCACAAATTCACCCAACAAGAGAAACTATTAATACGCTTTTGATTTGGTAACTCCAAGTTATAAGTTCATTTTTTATTAGCAATATTGAACTATAAAGTTTTAATTTAATTATAACTATCTTGTAATAGTAATGCCTAGAATAATCCTCACAACAAGGAGTATTAGGGGTGACATCTAGGTTACCTACCTCAAATTGAAAGCATTGTTCAATATCATGTTACCTTTTCGAAACCAACACCTTTATATTTTTCTTTATAGCATTTATCATTATCATTTTTTTCAATTATAACTTAAAATATATGTAATGATAAGAGTGTATTAGATTTTTATCCTTCACCATTGCACATGATATCACATACAAAGATATGGGGCATAAGAGGGTTTATTGTCCTTAAGATCCGGTTGTAGGATTGAAGATTCACGCGTTGCGTTGCTGCGAACCAAGGAGTTGCTTAATAACCAAACAGGTAAATAGGGATTAGACTAGACTTATCCAAATACAGACTTGCGGCCACGTTATTTACACTTACAACAATCATAAAAACGTTTTTTTATTCTGCAGCAATAGAGTCCTAACGATTCTACTAATTTCCTTTGAAGTCAAGAACGTGAGCCCAGAAAAGAACCTTTCCACGTAAGGTGATAGTCTTCCGTTGGAGAGCGCTTACTACTGATAATACTATAATAGTTTCTGATAATACTATAATAGTTTCCAACTTTTTATCAGTCGGATGCATTACTGACCTCTGAAGAGCAAGCTGTACATTTGAGGGCCAGGGAAATTTCTGACAAAGAAATTGCGTTAGTGATTGTAAAGGTACAGTTTCTATTTCTTTATTTCTGAGAAAGAGTACACATTATAATCGTTAAGGAAGCATGTTGTCTTCTATTACTTTCAACTGTAGAAATGCACATTTTCCGCTCTTAGATGTTAGTTATTTCTTCTTAGTTTAAAAGCTTGTGTTTGAGCCGTCATACTTTAAAAGCTTAAAATCATTCATCATTAAAAAGCAAGAAAATTTGGCAATGTATATGGAACATTGGACATTCAAACTCTAATAATACATGAATACAATTAGAACATATTCTAGAGTCAAGAACCACTTGTATTGTTTCCTAGTATTCTTATTTTATATCTGATATGCTGAATTCATAGTACTAAATTAACTATCTTTCAGTATTGGAGCAAGTGGAATTTCCCTTTGAGCTCATTCCAAAGCTTGCAGATATTAATTTGGTTGGAGGTACAATTAAGGTATACAGTAGTAAATAATATTTGTATTGTGATGAAAAGAATTTTCCTGTCATATATCTTAATAAAAATAATTCCTTTTAGGGTTATGGCTGCCCTAGTCTCTCTTTGCTTGGAAGTGCTATTGGCATAGCCGATGTTGCAAGGGTAGATGCAAGCTGCTCAACCTTTATACTTGTGTGTTCTTCTTTGGCAATGCTTACAATTGGTAAAGTGTTAGAAATTATTTTGTGAAGTTTTCTTCTTTGGATGCAGTGTGATGTCAAAAATTTTCATTTATATGCATCTGAATATAAATTGTGTATAGCAAACTGTGGTAATGAAGATCAAAAGAGAAAATATTTACCTCGTCTTGCTCAGCTTCAAGATATAGCACGCTGGGTATGCTGATGTATTTAATCACATTCTATATTTTGTTTTTACATCTAACTCTTTAAATGTTACTCACATATACTAATTTTATCAATTCTTTGTTAGGCTTTGATTGAACCGAGCTATGGTAGTGATGCAAGCTCTTTGAATATAGTTGCAACTAAGGTTTGCAATGTTGTTTTGTATATTGACTACTTATGATGGACTATATAATTTAAAATGTTAACTCATTATTGAAACAGGTGGAAGGTGGCTGGCTGTTGGATGGTAGGTTAATGCTATCCTCGTAGAAATTTGTTTAAATGGTCTTTCTATAGATTTGATTGCTTGTGCCTTGAGTAATCATGCATAGAGCATTTTGGTAAAACCCATGTTGCTTGTTTATTGTCATCATCATCATTACATAACTAGGGTTTAAAATATGCTGTAACATTAACAAGAATCTCCAAAATTAAATATTATAGGTGAATTTGGGAAGAATTTATCGTGAGTTGGGAGCCTAATATCATTTAGGGAGCTAAGGTTAAATTTATGTTGCATGTTTATTGTTTTTCAATTTTCATAGGGCAACTTTAGTTCCTTGTCCAATTTGTTTCACTTGGATTGTTGGCCATCAATGGAACTGGGTTTACTTTTCCTTTTTTAAAAAAGCAGAGAGCTAGGGATAAATATATGCTCTAGCATTAACAATAATATTCGAAATTAAACATTATAGGTGAATTTGGCAAGATTTTATAGTGGGGTGGGAGCCTAATATCATTATAGAGCTAAGGTTAAATTTATGTTGCATATTTATTGTTTTTCAATTTTCATAAAGCTACTTTAGTTCCTTGTACAATTTGTTTCACTTGGATTGTTATCTTTTACTGGTTTGGTGACCCACCCATCAATAGAACTAGGTTTTTTCTCTCTCTCTTTCTAAAAAAAAAAAAAGGAAGATAAGGTTAAATATATACTGTAGCATTAACAAGAATATCCCAAATTAAACATTATAGGTGGATTTGACAAGATTTTATTGTGGGTTGGGAGCCTGATATCAAAATCCATTTTTCTAATTATTCCTAGTTTCATGCTATGATTAAGTTTCTTTCTTTCTTTTTCACAGGTTCATTGTTAAAAAGGGTGCTTCTGGACTTAAGGTCTCAAAAATCGAGAATAAGATTGGGTTAAGATGTGTTCAAAATGATGACATGACCATGCAAGGGGTTTTTGTTCTCGATGAAGACAGGCTACCTGGCACGAACTCTTTTCAAGTTACATGGAATGTGTGAAAATTTTTATGGACTTCAAAACTGTTTATCTTTTGTTAGTTGGGACTATTCATCATTATCCCATGCCACTAGTTGCTATGTTGTGTTTTCGTGCCTAAAAGTTTTTCCATTATCCTTTGCAGCATCCTTTCTGATGTTCAACAAACCTGTATTCCTTGATCAGCCTCTATTTTGAAAGAATATTGAGCAAATGCCTTTGTTGTCTAACAGGTTCTTGCTGTATCTCGTGTGATGGTAGCTTGGCAGCCTATTGGTATTGCAATGGGTGTGTATGATATGTGCCATAGGTACTTCCTATGTAGTCACAATTCACATTTTCTTCTTATGTTATCTTTGCATCTGTGTTTTGATTCCATGAGTCATGGGTGTTTTTCTGGTTTTCTACAATAGATATTTACAACAGAGAAAGCAATTTGGGGTTTCTTTGAATTCCTTTCAGAAGCCAAGAAAAGCTTGTCCAAATGTTGGGTAACATCCAAGCAATGAATTTGATGGGATGGCGTCTTTGTAAGCTATCTGATGCTGGAAAAATGACTCCAGGACACGCGAGTTTAACGAAGGTACAAGAATGTTGTCATTCCATATATAGACTAAATTGACCTTTTGATGCAAGGAGTTTTTAAAAAAGTTTTTTATGGAATTTTGTTAGGCATGGAATACTTTGAGGGCAAGAGAGACGGTTGCATTGGGAAGAGAGTTCCTGGAGGCAACGGTATTCTGTCTGATTTCCTGGTGGCTAAGGTGTGAACGTCGTTTTAATTGTTTTTCCTAAACATGCTATAGAACTTAATGTGCAGGTTGGCCCATGTTGTCGGGACCAAAGGCACTAACATAATGACATTATAGACCTTAATCTTGTTTCAAATAAGGTAGAAACAAACTGTTGACCATGCATGTACTTGCTATATTGATTAAAAGGATTATTATATGAAAGAAGTTCCTGATTGCAGAACTGCCATTGCTGTTTGATGTCATTTAAATTACTGGGTCCTCTGTGATACCATTCATACATTGTGCTTTTAAAAATATATTCCTATAAAATTTTCTTTGTTTTTCTGTGAATTTTCTGTTCTGACTAATGAGACAGCTATTGAGGCGACAAATTTGAGTTGACATGGCTTGTTCTTTATCTGCAACTTGTTTTTGCAGGCATTTTGTGACTTGGAACCCATCTACACATATAAAGGAAGTTATGAGGTCAATTCTTTGGTTATTGGGTGAGAAGTAACTGGAGTTCCAAGTTTTAAAGTACCTGCTGCCAGAAAAACAATAGCTTCGAAATTATGAAATTACAATTTCTCATTCAGCCAAAATTGCTGGCAGCTTGGCTTGTGAATAATATGCTGGAAGATAACAAACTTGTTAGCCAAAGCAAGATAAATTTAGATGTTGCAAATAAATTAGTTTAATTTGCAAAAAGAGTGTTCTTTGCGAACATTTCTTTGTCTTTTGAATTGCGATGATTGAACGCTTCTTGCCTCAGCCGTATATTTTTGGGTATTTATATTTTTATTTAGATGGGAATGATCATTAGAAAGTCCCAAAGGTGCCTACAAAATGCGGTTTTCTTTGCTTGTAAAGTAATTCTAAATAACATATGGCTCCTGAACCGGTCAGTTCATTTGTGACTTTTCTGTTGCTTATTTCTCAATATTAGGATGATACCCTAAGTTTCAGTAAAGGGAATGCTTTCTTTCCTACAGCAAAACTGGATCTTTCGTTAACTATTGATCCAGGACCAAAACAAATCTTCAAGCACTAGCCACCTTTCTATTACCAGTTTTGGATTTGTAGATCAGGTATCCATTGCTTCATAGGATTTCAGTATAGAGCTTTTCTTCTTTCGTGTGTTTTCATAGACTTATTGTTTGGTGTCCTGGTTTATCTCACACGTATTATTACTCAACATTCGTTCATTTTATTTGTTTCAGTAGTTCGGTGTCTGCTTTAACAAGCTTCCGCACATGCTATTACTTTTTATCATTTTTCTCGATGATGTTTCCTTGTATTGCCCATCAATATCTGCGCAAAAGGGGTTTGCAGCATTACATATCTTTATATCGCCGTCTATTTTATTAAGATGCATAGCACACCATTACCAAAGTGGCTACAAACTGCTTCATCACAGTTAAATTAGCTGGCCGTCATCTCCTTGACTTGTCTTAGGTTGGCTAGCCGTTGGATTTCGGAGGTCGAGTTTGGCAATTTGTATGGGGAGTCTGATGCAATGAACCATTGCCTAGTCTAGATTTACTCCTTTCTTCACGGCCATTGGCACATTGATGTTACAGTGCAAAACACTTTTCAAGGCCTTCAATGGCTTACTGGGGTTAAACTCTTACCCTAACGGCCATCTATCCCTTTTCATTTTATGCACGACCCATCCGAGGTCATTGAACGCTGCAATAAGCGTTGGCACAAACATGAGTCAGTGTCATTTTGGATCCCTATCTTCCAAAATATTTGGAACCTTCCGACCCTCCCCAAAATTAAACAGTTCCTTTGGTGTCTCCTCCACCATGGTCTACCTATTGGTAAACGGTTAGAATATCTAGGAATTCCCAATCCCAATTGCCCTCTCTGTGGTGGACAAGATGATTGTGTCCATGTGTTTTGGCTTTGTCCCTTTGCTCAGCATGTGTGGAAGTGGGCATCCATAGTTTTTCATCATACGAGCTATCTCAAGAGGATGTTATATTCGGCTTTTTAAACATTACTTCTGCTAATCTCAAGTTTCTATGGAAAGTTATTAGGCCTATTATTTTATATTATATTTGGAAGCGAAGATGCAATGTTATATTTGAAAGGATTGATTATCCTAATAAATGTTTGCTCACCGGGTTGGAGAACAAGCTACAGATGTTTCGCCTCATTCATTTCCAACTCACATCTCAAGCATCCAAGTTCAATCTGGATAGACATCAGTTGGTTCATCTCTTGTAGCAGTGGGAAAGACTTGTGCATTCTAGTAACACTCATCATCAGTAATCTCTGCCACGAAGCTTTCCATTTCTGTTGTGAGGAGTCACCATTGAAACTCTCTCTATCCTTAATTGAGAGCTTTTTTATTCCTTATCTAATTCTTTGTCCTTCTATCTTGTCACGAGTCAACATGGAAAGTCGTTTGGTGGTGCCCCAATTTGGGCTTCCTCCCTTAACACTTGTTTATTTATAAGGCAGGTCCTAAGTTTTTTGCATAGTGCTCTCAGCTTTCCCCTTCCCCTTAACTCTATGACTTGTTCAAATTATTGTAACTGATACACTGTTAATATCAATAGAACTTCTTTTCGGGGGTTCGACATCCCCCCTAAATTAGCTATGATAATGATCTTAAAATATATTTGATGCATTTTTTATATGAAATCCTAGTTGCAATAAATGCAAGGGATTGTCAATGTTTTGCATTTTTGGTTTCCACCATGGAAACTCATTTCAAAATGCCATTGCTTTGAGGGTTTACTCTTTCAGGCATATTAATATATTTTTCTAAGAAAATTCAAAGGTTTTCCAATAATTATTAAATGAAATACATTTAAATTAAGAAGATTTTCCTATAAATTGTAAATTCTTTCATAATATATGAGTTATATTGCTGTTTCTTTTC
>MNCI01015429.1:0-17763 GCA_015680685.1 Gnetum montanum
GAGAGAACTTTTATACAAAATTCAATTTGATAAATTAGAAATAAAAAGGGATGACAACATTAAAGACATTTTGTAAGGGTTTATAATAGCATACAAAAACATTAATGAATTTACATATGGATTTACTTAATATTAGCAAATACAAAAGTTTTTTGTAACTCTATATAATGATCCTAGATATCAAAACATAATGATAAAATTTCAACAAAATAAGGAATTCAAACAATTCATCATTGATAACCTAGTTACCTATATTAGAACAGTAGAAAGCTTGAGAATAGATAATAATAAGAAAGAGTACATTTTTAGAGCAAGTCAAGGAATAGGAGTATTTAATAGGAATTATACTCAAGACCAATGTAATCAAAACATGAAAAAGAACCTTCAAAGAGATAACAACATCAAAAGATTCATGAAGGATGATGGAATTCTCTAGGATAGAGAAATGTAAAAATGTACTATTTTATTTGTTTATGAAAATCCTATAAAATAAGACATCACATCATAGAAACATGTTGGAATAAGAACAAGATTCAAGAAGAAGTAACAACATCAACCTTAACTTGAAGAAAATTCATGTAAACTCAAATATTTTAATGCCAACAACATTATTAAATAAAATTATTAGATCAATGATAGTGATTGTTCTAATCACATGACATCCTACAAGTTTCATCTTCTATAGTACAAACCAAGTAGAATTGGCAAGATATAAGTAGGTGATGGTAATTATCTCAATATAGGAGTTGGAAATTTCATTGTTGGATTACCTAACAACAACATGATTGCTATCATTGATCTATTATATGTTCTAAATCTTTCAAATCCATTAATTTCAATATGAAAAATTGCTAAGAAATAGATTTTAAAATAGCTTCAAAGATGATTACTACATCATTAAAAAATAAAACAAAGAAGAGATTATTAGAATGAAATCTTATAAAAACAAAATCTAGTATGTGGATTGTAATAACTTTGATCTCAAATGCAACCTGATCCATGAAAAAAATCAAACCATGATTTAGATTATTAATTTAGAAAATGAAATAGATGAATACATTCACCAAATCATCTCCAAGCATCAATACTTCATAGCAAATGAAGAAGAATCCAAAACTTAACCTAAAAGACTAGGACATAATTCTTATAACAACCTAGAAATAATGTTAAAGTTGAAGAAAGAAATAGGAATTCAAATCAAAGATACTCCTAAAGAAAAATGTGAAATTTGCATCCAAGTAAAGTAAAGAAGCAATCCTCACACCTCTCCTATACAAAGAAAAGACAAACCTCTTGAAATCCTTGACATGGATCTCATTAGACCAATGTGAATCACTTCAATAGGAGAAGAAAACTACATTCTTGTCATAGTGGATGAATATTTAAGATATACATGGACCTACAAACTAAATCCTAAATTTTAAGTAATAAGAAAATTCAAAAATTTCTATATCATCATGAAGAACATAATAAACCTCTGAATCAAATCCATCAAATCAAATAGAGGAGAAAAATTCATTAGCAAATACTTTGAAGAATTTTGCACAAAACAAGGTATTTTGTATTAAAATACTTATGAATGCAGTCCACAATCAAATTGTATCATAGAAAGAAAAAATAATGTTACAAGATATGATGTGATTCTTACTTTTTAAGTGCCCAAATTCTAGACAATTTTTGGAGCATGGTCATGAATGTAGCAATTTACATCACTAATAGAATTATTGGCAGCAACAATGAAGAAATATCTCTATATGAACTTTTCTATAACAAAATTCCAAATATTAATCACATGAGACTTTTCGATGTGATTATTATGTTAGAACACTAAAACAATTCATAAACAAATTAGATATCAAAGGAAAGAAATGCATTATTTTAGGCTATGATACTAAGAAAACTAGATACACTTGCTATGATCCCATAGAGCACAAATGATATTCATCTCTAGATGTTATGGACATAGAAGACAAGTTTGACATAAAAGAATCCTAGCCTAAAAATGAAAAATTAGAGGTCCAAACCAATCCCAAAATAAGGGCACAAATAGAACAACCATAAGAGAACATGATATGTAGTAACTTTGAAAGAAGAACAACTAGGTCAGATGTCATCAACAACATAGCATACTCAGTTTTCTCTCTAGAATCCAAAAATCCAGCACAAAAAATAAGACATGGAAACTAGTTAATAAACCAAAAGGAAAAATGATGATTAATTTCAATTGGTTATACAAAACCAAATTTATCGAAAAGGGAGAAATCATTAAACACAAGGCAAAAATAGTGGCAAGAGGCTTCAAATAAAAGAAACATATTAACTATGAGGAAATTTTCCTTCTAGTATCAAGGCTTGAAACTATTAAACTTATTATTTCCATTTTTACACATCACAACCTCAAACTACATCAAATGGATTTAAACTCAACATTCTTAAATGACAACCTCAATAAAGAAGTATATGTCTATTGACGAGTGATGAGGTACCCCTACACCAAACCATATGAATCACAAAGCATTCACACATGCTCCAATTGAATTCCATGGACTTTATCATTTCTGGTGCACTAGTCTTTTAGGAAGTGAATCTTGCCTTAAGGTCAATCATTGTCTTCCCAATTACACTTGTGATGTACATTGGTATGGTTAAGTGTAGTTGAGGCATCTGATTTTTATCATTTTGTATTTTTATTATTCTTGTGCTTAAATAGAAATAAAGTAGTTGGACTAACTAATTTGATTTAACTAAGTCATGAATGTCTAACTAGTCCTAACATAAGCATTCTATCCCACTTTTTGCACACGTCCTGAACCCATGTATCTACTACTGGGCAACCAAGCACTACACTACTAGGTATACCAAGCAATAACGCTATTAGGATTACCAAGTGAATATGTGTTAGACTCAAAGTGGTCATACTTATGTGTTTAATCTATCTTGCTTGATTGGTTCATTAACTGAATTACTGGAAATATTAAATAAATAATTGAAAGCATTAAATAAATAATTAAAAACATTAAATGCATAAACAAAATATTTAATTTATCCAAAGTACTACAATTTTTATAAAAAAGCTCATATTTATTGCCACACACACTGTCATGCTCAGGTACAATAATGCTCAAATAAAGATTTGTAAACTCAATGACTCTTGCAGCAGGCACTGAACAGGAAAATTCTAACTCTCAAATAAAAAACCTATAAGAACTTTACTACTACAAAATCTTTGTTTCCATAAATGTGATCAGTTGGTGCATACTTATATTTGAGAAAAAACATTGCATTAACGGGGCCTCGTTAACGCAGGATATGATGCGTCGACTAGGCCTTGTCAATGAGGCCTAGTTGATGAGGTCTCACTGATGCAACCAATTGAACTATGACTCATCATACCCCCATGACTGAATGAAAACTCATCGTTAAGTTATTTTACAAAATTGGTAAGGTATGAGATTATTGATTAACTTTTTCACAAACAAAAAAGATTGACTAACTTGATAAAAAATGGAGTGCCCAAGTGTATGGATCAAAAAATTGCAAACATGATGATGTTTAGGACACAAAATTAAACACCAAGATACAACTCTTCAAAATTGGACAATACATTCCTTGATGGCATGAAGTGTGATGGAGAAGATCAAATGGCCCCAGGTTTGTGGTGACTCCTGAGGTTTTGAGAAACCTTCACAAGCTTCATGCATGGGCAATGGTCCAGGCAGCTGTAGTTGTCCTACTACTGCTACGACTTCTAGTGAGAGGCAAAAAGCATCTAGTAGTGTTTTTTTTTCTCCTCCTTACATTTAGGATCCTGCATCATCAACGTAAATTCATTGATGTGGGTCAAAATAGGCATATCCTAGTGACATGGGATTGCTAAAAATAGCTCCTTTATGTTGATGAACCAAGTAGTGAATTTTTTGAGTTTTATGTTAAATGCTCTAATTGTATCCTTTAGGTCCTAGTAGTCATTCATCCTTTTGGCTAGGTTCTTAGCAATTTATTCTTAATCTATGAATCATGATCTGAGAATTTCAAGTTCATTGTTTGAGGTTTCTAGCTTCTTCTTGGTGTCCTTATGATGCTTGAACTCTACCTTGTATAGCAAATACAAGCTAGCCACTTTTTTCTCTAACTCTGACGACAATCGTCTAGTAGTCAGCATAGTCAGGTTCATGTAGTGGAGGTTTGCTATCTCCATGTATTCTATCATTTCTTCTTTTTGAAACTTCTTCAGTCAAATATCTACCTCGTTGTAGGCATCAATCTTATCAGCAATGGGATACCAAGCTTTTCTTTCTCTTTCTTGTTGGAGTTGATGGAGGGCTTCATTTACTTTCACCTTCACCAATTTGATGTGTTTCTCATTAAATTTCTTCTATAGGACAACCTAGTATCTATAGTGATTCTTCACTTTTTCAAACTTGAGGGCCTCATTATTCTAGGTAGAAATCTTAATGGTAGACTTCTAGTGCAAGGCATGAACTTCCTCCATTAATAGGTTTTGATTCCTACAACCAATATCCTTAACTTAGTGTTCACCCTAGCAAGCCACTCCTACTATTGATAATAAATTCTTGCATTTGTTACTTCTAGCCATCAACATTGTGCAAGTGATGATTCTATGTAGTCAAAGTCGCATTCTCTTTACGCATCTAAGCCTAGTCCTTCTAGATTGAATATGTTTTTACTTGAACTATGGACTGGTTAAAGATGGTCATTATTGCCTCCTCCTCAACCTTATAAAATCATTCCTGAAGCTATTTGAAAGCTTCATCTCTAATTATTGTTGGGCTAAGGATCATAGGATTAGCAAGTCAAGCATGTAGTTCAGCAACCTCCATGGCCAAGCGTTGATTTTATTCTTGAGCTATTTTAAGTTACCTCTTCAAAATGATGCATTTTCCCCTTGCATTTAGTAGCTCCAACTAGATTGCAATGATGCCTTTTAGAAAATTAAAGATATCCAAAATCAGTTACCTAATCCTCACCAGTCAATCCAGTAATTCTTCATGCTAGGCTACATTCAACTTTCCACAAACCATGCCTACAAACATCTGCATGTCTTGAAGTGTAGATATGTCTAGTATACATGTCGCAAGTGCATTAAGTTCTTTAGCAACATGGTTAGTAATCACTTCAACTAGTATTTCCCGCCCTTTTTGCTACATCATTAAGATAGTTGCCCCTTTTACTTCCTCCAAATGCATCAAGAAAGTGGTAGCATTCCCAGAGATTTTTAGGAACAAATGGTGTTTAGATAGTGATACCGTCACATCCCAAGCATTGGGATATCACCTCATAGGCAATTGCATTTGTTGATAGAGAAAATTGGTCCACCCCTTTCTATCTAGCTAACTGTTCAAGACACCTCATTAAGGTGACTCATTGCAAGTCAGTATAACAAATGGATTCACCCCACTCATTTTTGCACATTACTCTTGTTCACTTAAGAGTTGTTCTCAAATTTTGTGCAAGCACTCATTGGCTATGTGGGTCTTTGGCATTATTTCTTGAGTGGATGGTGATGGTGGCTACTCCTCTTCTTGGGTCTTTATTGGCATATTTTCTTTCATGATATCAAACCATAAGTCCAAAGGAATATGCCTGATTATATCATTGGATTAGTGGATAATACCTACCCTTTTGCAAGGTTTTCAAATGAGGCACAAAAAGGGCAAGGTTTTCCTTCCACATTCATTTTCCTTGAAGCACTTCTTCATCTTTAAATAGATGAGTTGTGGAAGGTTGATAGAAAATTTCCTACTTAGAGTGACACATGCTTGGGTGGAGAAAGTGGTCACCTTACTTGGCCTCATTGTTGGATTGAGGTGATAGGTTGCAATTTTGAAATAGATTTGCTCTGCAGGGGTGAGTGCACCATACTCCTTACAGTTAACCGCATAGCACCATTGAGTCCACTCATTCTTGGCCTCAAGATCATCTTTCATGGATAGTTCTTCCAACTATTTCGTAGTGTTAGGAAACCCTAGTGCCTACACAATAACTTTGGCCAAGTAGGACACTTGAATTTCCTTGATCTTGACAGTGGACCCCAACCTTGTATTATTCCAAAAGAGATATCTCTCTCCCATGTACCACTTCGCACTAGATGTAATGATTGGCCACATGGAAGAGGTTTGTAGTTGAGTCTTGACATCTACTATAGCTTTCTCTAAGAATGGTCCAAAGTTCATTTCGTAAAAAACTAATAATTAAATTTCTTGGGACCTGATAATGTCAAGGTAGGCTTGAGTCAAAGTGACTTTAAGTCTTGGCATGAGTCTAGGCACTTCTCCTCGCTATGATTGCTCTATGGACACTTCTTCTTCTAGAATCTATCAAGAAAATTCCACTTTGGGCTCCTCTTGAAGAGGTCCTATTGCATGGCTTGCCTTCGATGATTCTTGAGCTTGTTCTTATTGGCCCCTTTTAGCTCTTGGCTACTTCTCCCTTGGGTGAGAGGCTTCTCCTTCCTCTGGGCATTTCTTGTTTTAGTGCCATCTGTAATCACAATGAGACTATGGGTTAACATCATTATGTAACTTAAAGAAATTTGGAACCTTTATCTCTTAAGGATAGTTACACTTTGGCTAAGTTGTGATTATGGTTGATTTAATTATTCCAATTATCATTCTATTCATGTGGTATTGTTAATAAATCATGCCAAAGGTTGTTGAAATGGTTAACTATAAAAAAATGTTGATGTTTATATGTTATTAAGGTTATTAACCCTTTGGGGGAGTTAGGAAAATTTCCAAGAAAGTTCATCAATTTTTCATTAGAAACCTTACGGTTTGTAGCCCCCATAATAAAGAACTTACCTTCAGTAAGTGCAAGATCAAAAAATAGAGTGATTTGGAAAAATGGTTGGGAAGTTATGGGCTTTGAAAAATTGCAAAAACTCCCCATGTGTTATGAGGAAAATGTCAAATATTACTAGGTGGATGACAACATATATAGGATGTAAGCATTAGCTGCATCAACAAGGCCTCATTGACGTAGCTATTGACCACCATAGATAATCATTTACTTTGGTCAAATTTGCAATATGCAAAGAATTTTTGAATGAGATTGGGGTCAAATGAAAGCTCAAAAGGACAAAAATAGTATGAAAACATAAGAAGATGGCATTGAAGCTCATAAATTTAAAAAAATGAAGAAAAATTGATTGAAGGGATGAATGAAATAAAGGTTAAGGAGCATTGAGTAGAATACACATTGGAATATGCAAAAGATAAGATTGTGGTAATGTCAAAGATAAGGAACCTTAACTAATCAAGCCAAAAGCTATGCAAGTGGGTCCTTCCCATAGCAAGCTCATGCCCTTGTTATCCTTACATACCTCAACTAAAGAGTCTGTGGGCCCCACAATCGATTAATGATCATGAAAAGCAAAGAACCAAACAAAAATAATCTATCCAAGGATTCGAACACATCAAACTAATACATAAAGCATAACATAGAACCCAGTAGTGAGGTGAGTTATGGTAGCATAGATGGATGATAGAGAAGGTGGAATGGAGTTCTAAATTGAAGTCATAGGAAGTCCCTTGTGGAATTTGTGTTTAAAATGACCCAGGAAGATCCATCCTCAGACTAGACCAAAACCATCCACTTTCAGTGACTTTACATTACCACCCTAAGATCGATCCATCTACATGAGATGTGAGAGTGCTTCCACAAGACAACCACCATTCCATAAGGAGAAGAAAAGAGAGAAGTAAGAAGTAAGAGAGGGCCTTAGTTAGAGGGGACTTTCAAGCATATATGCATGTCTTTCTACTTGCATAACCAGTGCTTGTAGCCAATTTATTTGTCCAAGGGATGTGCTTTGAATTCCCATTATTTTTTTAAATGGGAACATCACCATGCAAGGNGTATGGTTTTTTTTTTTTGGATGGAAACCACACCATGCAAAGACTTTATTTNATGTGGTTTTTTTTTTTTTTGGATGGAAACCACACCATGCAAAGACTTTATTTGACTTCCTATCAATAGTTGGAATGGAATAGTAAGAATTCCATGAAAAGCACTCAAGAACTCAAGAAAGTAGAAGAGTACAAAGAGTATTGAGTGCCCTTGAACTCACACCCTTTATAAACCTTTGAATCCTTCCTAATTCCTAGAATAAGGAAAATTATAGAGTTTATCAGATGGGTGAATGATGTGAACTCACTACCTATTCCATGAAAAATAAACCATGTCAAATTCATCAAGAATTAAAATTCAAAAATAGAAACCAAACATCGACAATCACAACATTAAGCTCAATCCATCATTAGTAAACAACAACAACAACACTGTGTCCTTTGACAATAAACTAATTTTATTAGCAAAAATTAGGATATATCACACTTGAACAAAACAAAACCAAAAAAAGTAAAATATATAATAAAGTGTACAATAATCAAAAAAGTCTCAAAGGTACTAATGATGGTGTAAAATTAGAAAAATTTGTAAAATATATAACTTGTAAAATCAAAAATGTGGAAAACAAAAGGTAAAAAACCTAAGAATCCATATTAATTTTTAGCATGGATGGGCATCTCCCTCATGATTGAGTTGGAAGGAGGAGATCCAAAAAATGGAATGTGGTTGTCCATCCATCAAGGTGGTAGTTGCACTAGCCTCTCTTGGTTCAAGGAAAGGTTTTACTTGTTAGATGTGAACCAACTACATTTTATTTGGGGTTTCATGTTTGTAAATCAACATGGCCCAAGAGGGAAAGTTTTGATCAATTATATAAGGTCCCTCCCACAATTTTTGAAATTTTTCCTTTTGGGATACATGTGCAGGTTCTAGTATAGGACCTTATCTCTTGGTTGAAGTTTTACTTTCCTAATTCTAAGGTCATGACATTGCTTGCTAAATGCCTTGTGCACCTCATTCAAAGATAGGACCACTAATCAATTTTCATCTAGCATATTTAGGATGATTAATCTTTCTTTTTGTGCTAGACTGAGGTTAAGATTCAAATCATAGGTTGTTGAGAGTGTATGAAGCTCAAATTGGATCAAGAGTGTTGGAAGTTCTCCATACACCAACTCAGAAAGAAAATAGCCAATAGGAAGTTTTCATGTTAAATGATAAGCCTAGAGGACATCATTAAGTTTTCCACTCTAATATTTCCTATATTTTCTAATGGTCCACATTAGTACTTTTGTGATCTCCTAGTTGGCTACCTCTGCCTGACCATTGGCTTGGGGGTAGTAAGGTGTTATCAATTTATGTTCAAACCCAAAGCGTTGCATTAACTTTCTAAAAGTGGCACCTATGAAATGAGTTCCATTATAAAAAATTAGTGAATGTAGCATCCAAAACCAATTTATAATATTTTATTGTATAAATCTAGTAGCAATGGACAATGTACAATCAGTAACAACTATTTCTTCTACCCATTTTGTGCAATAGTCAACTACTATGATAATATATGCCTTCTCATTAGACATGGATGTGATGGGCCCCATGAAGTTAATGCCTGAGATATCAAAATGTTCCGATGGTTGGATCCACTGTTGAGGACCTTCCATGTGACTGGTCATTCCCTTATCTCATTGATAATGTTCACAAGATTTGATAAATTGGTGGGCATCCCTAAAGATTGTAGGCCAATAGTATCATGCAATCAGCATGTTTATGGCCATGCGTGTCCCTACATAATGGCCTCTACAAGGTCCTTCATGAGCATCTTGGAGAATGCACAATTGATCTTCATCAAGGACATACCAATGAATCAAGCCATCGGCACACACCTCTTAGAGGTGTTTGTTGATTTCCATGAAATATTTGGCCCGATGAGGAAATTGTTACTTCTATCTAAAGTCAAAATCTTGTGGCATTTCCTAAGTGAGAAGATAAGTGAGGATGCCATTATACCATGTTGTTTTTGTTGTTCATTATTTCTCTTGTAAAGAGGAGTTCATCTAGAAAATGATCAGAGAGTGGACTCTCCTCCTCTTTATCATCCCATCTTAAGTGAGAGAGGTGATCAGTGATCACATTCTCAGTTCCTTTTTATTCTACCATTGTGAGATCAAATTCTTACAAGAACATGAGCCTCCATATGACATGAGGGCTCACCATTGGGTTGTTCATGAGGAAGTGGATTACACTATGGTCCATGTGCACAAATGCCTTGTAGTCAAGCACATAGTGCTTGAAATTTTCCAAAGCATACAACATAATCATTAGTTATTTTTCTATGGTGATGTAATTCAATTATGCTCCCACAATACTTCAACTCACATAGTGGATGTAGTATTAATGCTTTTTATCATCCATCTACATGAGCACTACTCCCAAGGCATAGGTAGATGCATCCATCATGATGTGAAAAGGTTTGGACTAGCCTGGTGCTCATAGGATTGGTCTTTTTATGAGTTTCTCCTTTAAATGTTGGAATGCATGTTCACATACTTTGATCCAAGTGAAAGGTGCATCTTTTTTTGTAAGCTCTACCAATGGTTGTGTGATCTTAAAGAAATTCTCTATGAATTGTTGGTAATAACCAGTGTGTCCAGGGAATGACCAAACATATTTAATTTTATCTAGTTGGTGTGATATTCCTTGGATGAACCTTATCTTTTCTAGGTCTATCTTAATTCCTTTTTGCAAAATTTAGTTCCCTAGAACAATGCCTTCTTGGACCATGAGATGGCTCTTTTTCCAATTGAGCTACAGGTTTTTTTCAATGCATCTCTTCAATACTAGCTCAAGGTGGTCCAAGGCTTTCTCAAACATAGCTCCATGGGTGGAAAAGTCATCCATGAAGATTTCTACACCACTACTGATCTACTATTGGAAGATAATAAGGAACAATCATTGAAATGTTGTAGGGGCATTGCACAGATTGAATGGAATGAACTTATTCAATTTTGTCCATGCCTTCAACATAAGCACATGTTAGGCTCTTAGTTGGTTCTATGCATAATGTGTTGCTATCTAAGTTGGCTATCAACCACTGAGTGCCCTCTTGTTTTATGGCTACTACATACAGACACCTTTGAATATTAATTTCTTATGTACACTAATTGCATCCTTTAATGTATGTACTTTTGATGGACCAAATATTTTCCATGCAATTGCACCCATTATTGTTGTATGCAATGCATGGAATACACTTCTTCTCTATCTTGTCCAATTCATTTTCTTTAGATATTTCTAGAGATAGGTCCCTTATGTCCATACGTGCATCAACTGTGCTTAACCAAGCTCTTCCCATAATGATGGAAAATTCACTTTTGTAGTTTTCAACCTTGATCACCAAAAAATCAACAAGATAGGACCACCAACAAACTATGGGTACAATGTCCACTACTAATCCTAGAGGGATAGTAATTGATTTATCTACCAATTCTAGACAAATGTTACTCTTCTTGAGAGGTGGTAGGTTCCAAGCCTTGTACATGTCATGAGAGATTAGATTAACCCCTAATGAGTGGCGAGGTATCCCTACACTCAACCATATGAATACGAGCGTTACACGCACGTTCCAGTCGAACTCCACATATGGACTAGTTGTGGCATCTAGATAGTTAGCCTTAGGTTACAGTTCGCTGTCTTCCCACCTAGACTAGTATTGGCTTTGTCACGTATGGTTTAGTCTAGAGTGAGGTGTATGGTGGGTTTCTAATCTAATGCTACTCCTGAAGGCAATGGAAGATAATATTACTAAGCTAAGTAAGAAAGGGTGAGAAGGAATCTAGCTAGCCTAAGTGTGATGAGCATCTATTCCTTGATTATCCGTACACATCTTGGACTTCATGTATAACTACCACTAGGATTACCAAGCGTAGATCCTAGGTACACTACTGGGTTACCAAGTAGTCACACTTAAATGCTCATAATCAAGTCCTACTCATTCTGCGTTTAATAGGAGTTTAAGGGTGAGAAGATATTAACTAGGAAAGTAGTAAACAAAAATTAATTAAATGATTAATCTAAGTGAATGATGAAATGATGAAGTAATCTCAATCTTTATTTCTAGTCATGTTTGTGTCCAAGTACGTTACGCTCGAATAAAGGATGCCTTACAATTACATTCACCACACTGTGGGCATACATGGAGAGGAAAAGGGTTGAGAGAAAGAAATGGAAAACACTTAAACTAAAACTAACTTACTTCCTAATGATTTCTAACTCATCTATCTACCTCTTATTTATAGATGAGAAGACAAGCCACGATATCACGTACGCAATATCACAGGTTGGGCTATGATATCGTGGTCACCCAAATGAAAACTCATCATACCCCCACAACTAAATGAAAACTCATCCTTGAGTTATAGTGATTACACAGTGGATAGGTATGGGATTATTGGATTGTGAAAATGGGATTATGCCACAGTGTGGAATGAAAACAAAATAAAGACACAACACAAAGAATGTGCTACAACTACAACACTTTGTGGAACTCATGTAGTTCCTAGTGGCGGTGGCTCCTCCATTGGTTTTTTTCCTTTGTCTTGTGCTCCAGGCTTTGAGACTTGATGGCACTGAAGTATGGCCTGGAGCTTCTCCTCTTTGGTCTAAGGATCTTATGTCATCCATGCTAATGTTTCAAGTTTTGACGGAGTCGGTAGTTCACATGGATAGGGTAGTTGCAGAAACATTTGATTGGCCTTGACATACCAAACTGCAAACACCTAATGTTACTCTTCATAGGCTTTGGATTTATCTTTTTATTCTTAGAAATCTACTAGCCATCGAGCCAAATCAATTGTGACACCTTTTGGCCTTAGTAACTTGCTTTCACCACCTCAAGTTTAGAATTTGCAATCNTCAATCTCCAATTTTTTTCAACAACTTCTTATGTTCTGCAAATTCTGCTTCATATTTAACATAGGTGGTTGCTACCTACTACTTGAGCTATGTTCTTAGGCACCCTACTATTAACATGGCAAGGTTGACATATCGTAGGTTTGCCAACTCCATGTATTCTGTTAGATTCTGAATTTGCAGGTCCCAGTTCTTAACTTCCAGTCAGTGTGTCCAATAAGGCCCACTAGTTAGTGTGTTGAGCACTGATAGCATTAATGTGGGCCTTGGCCATACGGATCTCCTTCTCAAGCATCTATTTATACATCCCCACCTAATCTTGAAAGTGCTCCTTCAACTTTTCATGCCATTTAACCTCATTTTTTCATGCACTTATTTCAATGGATGTCTTTTGGTGAATTGCACGTACCTCCTCCATTGAGAGGGTTCTATTGTCCCTAGCTAAATGACTTATGTCTTGGTTGACCTGGATTAATTTTTCTCACAATTGATGAAATTTTTCCTCAAGAAAATTCTTTTTCTTTTCCATAATGGTCAACCAAATGTTGTTGGCAACGAGCTATTTATTTTCTTCCTGTAAGGCATTGAGTGCCTTGAGATGTGCATGAGTTTGCACTTGTGCTATGGAGGTATCCTAAATAGCCTTCTCTTTTTCATCAACTACCTTTTTATTCTCCATGATTAGCTTGGTTAGTTGCTCAGTTCTGAAATTATCTAGCTCGTTTGTGGGAAAAAATTGCATAGGGTCCTGCTGTGATACCTATAGGAGCCCGAACTACTCTTGTAATTTCTATACTTTTGCTTCAGTATGCTCAACCCTCACTTCTATTAAGACCAGCTTCCCCTTTGTGAAAATGAGGTCTGACTGAATTGTCGTAACATCTTGAGGGATGTCAAACAGGGACGTCATTACTTGCTCTGTTTGGAGTAATCAGTCAAGAACATCCCCATGTTCTGCAGGAGTCATTGAGGTTCTGGCTAATGTTTGAGCATCTCGTGCTCCTGTAAGATCTACTGATGGCACAACAGGTATATTAAATGATTTTTTGATGTGGTTTACAACCACATCTGTGGCTCTCGCAGCATCCTGGTGTTGCATGACCACCATAGTGGCCCCCTCACCAGTTTCTAATTGCACCTGGAAAGATGTCATGTTTCCTAAGATCTATTGTGACCAACTACTTTCCCCTCCTCCTATGTGAATAGACACTTCACCCCTTGTGCGATCCAAAGAAACAGTGGGCTAAATGGCATCATCAATGATGTGGAAGAGATATGCATCATCACGACTCCCCTAACTAACCATCTCAGTGATGGCCCTAAGATGGCTCATCAATGGTCTGTAGTCTTGCGATAGCTACTGATCCTAGCCTATGTTGGGCCCTAATTCCTTTTGTTGACTAGGTCCTCTACTTGGAGGTTGGCTGGGTCTTGCAAGTTTAGTTGTAGTTGGTCCAGCCATCTGTTCTTCTTGTTCTTTTGGTCCTAGTGTCTCACTAGTAATTTTCCTTGCCGCTGGTGGCTTTAATAGTTCAACATAGGAAGCATTTTGCACTTTCCATAAGACATCATTGGTGTACCCCCTGATACCCACACATCAACAAAGATTTTTGATAGGACAAGGGAAAGACAACGCCATTTTCCCTATCTTCCATTCCTTGAACCTCCTTAGGATCTCCGTTAAATATAGATGGGGTAGGTTAGTGTTAATCTTTCCCAGCAACACTGCAAATCCTCTCGCCACATACATTGATATCCTTTTTAAGCCCTCCAAGGGGAAGAGGTGATATGTTCCAATTTTAAAGTAGATCCTCTCTTCCATCGTCAACTCACCAAATTTTTTTATCTCTACTATAAGCCCTTTCCAACCAATCCCGTCACACATCAAGATCAAAATGGATGGATAACTAAGCAACTTTTGGCACTATATATCGTGGGTTGGGCTGCGATATTGTGGATGTGATATCGTGCTCACCCAAATGATGACTCATCAACTCTGAAACTAGAGCCAAGAAGAGCCTTGCATGGCTCATGTCCAATGATCTGTACGTAAATAAGTGGACTTTCGAGGCTAGATCTTTTCATGGAAATATTACCAGCCTTGATCCAATTAGAAATAGCATGAGTTAGCATCATAGTGTGATTCCAAGGTGGAACTTGGTTTGAAGGGCACTCAAAGGTATTTGCTGTAGAGGATGAGGGTGTTGGAGATGCAAGACGATCAACTAGACTAGGTTGTGAGGGTTGGAGAGGACTTTTGGGTTAGAAGAAGTGTCTTTTTCTAGATTTATTGTCTAAACTCCTTAGTTGGAAAGCTAATTGTGAATGTACAACCCTCGTAGCATTTCATTGTTATGGCTATGGAGGAATTTCATCCTACATGGCTGGAGTAAGAGGTGACTAGGTTGAAAGAAAATGTCTGTGTGTAGATGGATGCAGAGGATGGTATGGATATGGGTTTGTGCCTTAAGTAGATGGTGAATGTGTTTGATGGAACTTCGGAGGGTAATAGTGATGCTAAAATGAGGTATGACTTGTAGAACTTCTTAGAGAGACGGGTTGCTAAACATAGTACTCGTATAGATTTGGTTGCCTATAAGGATACTACTACCTTGGTAGTGGCATTCCACATGATTGTGGTTAGCACCACTATTGGTATTGTTCATAAGGTTTTGGAGGAGATCCACTTGGGTAGTAAGCTTGTTGTTGCTAGTGGAACTACCTTGGATTTCCTTGAGGGTAAGGTAATCATCTAGGTGCTTGCCTACATGCTAGTTGAGGATTTAATGCATAGATCCCAAACTCTTGTAAGTGTGAGACCATAGGACAAAAACCCTTTGGATGTTCATATTAATAGATGTCACAATCAGTTTCATCATCAGAGTTGGTTTCCATAACTTCTTCTATGGTAAAAACTTTGCCCTTACCTCTTTGGTAGGCACATTTAACTTCTTTTCACCTTCTACAGTTATGATCACTATTTTTCTCTTTGGATTCTTCAATGATCTTCATAGTGATTTGAATTTTTTCATCCAAAGAATCCCATAATTTATCAACCTTGGCCAAAATATCAAAAATAGATTTTTGGATGGGCAAGATTTTCGTATTCACTACTTCATCAAGTGGTGACTCCTCCTCATCACAAAGTCAAACCTCCTATTTTTTGATGGAAGGATCCCTATTATACTCTTTTGCACTTTCCATTTTTCATAACTCACCTTCTTCTTTTGCTACCTGCTCAATTAGCCTTTGGATCTAATGAGCTCTCAATTTAGACAATCTTCCTTGGGCATACACCCCAAGGGTTCTTCTAGTTTCTACTCTAAGCCCATCTATGTTGTGGTGAAGTTGTTCCCTCTGAGAATAACCATGGCCAAGGAATTGGTGTAAGAGTGAATAGGATCTACCCATGGAAATATCCAAGGGTTCATGTATTCCCTCTTTCCAGCCTTGTATTTGCCTTTTCAAATTAGTCACTTTGAAGTATGTTTGATATTTTTCATTAAATAGCTCTAACATGGTACTCCATCTATGGAAAGATTCCAGTTTCAAGGATTGATACTAGCTTTCATCTTCCTTGATGAGTGTCCTAGGTAAAAGCTTGAGTTTCTACCATTCATTTTCTATGTTTTGTAAGGCACCGACATCATGGAAAGCTTGTAGATGTGTTTGTGAATCAGAATTGCATCCCCACTCAAATCTTGGGATATTATTCATGTCTACTTTCTTAGTCCTGCTATCTTTCATATGCTTAGTTGGAATTTTAATTACCTCTACAATGTTAAGAATACTTTGAATTGCTAATAGAGGTTCATCATCATCACTACATCAATGACATCAATGATGGCTCTAGCCATCCCTTCGACCTTGATGGCCATCACAATCATTGTTGTCTCATTGATCACCTTCATCATGATTATTTTGACAGTAGCTTCTATGGGAACTGTTAGATGAAGAGGAATGTTCAGAATCAAATGAAGAGGATGAAGAGAAAGATGGATTGCCATCACCACCACAGTTTCCACCACCACTTTTTTTCTTATTACAACCATCATCCTTAGATCCTTTACCATTGTGATGCTTGCCCAAGTCCCTACCTTGGTTGTCACTTTTTCCTAAACAAAGTTTATGAATAGTGGATCATAGGTTTAGGTTCACACCCTCATCATTAATAACAGGGGGTGGAGTGTCTTCATGTTAAGAACCTTCAAAGGGAGGAGTCTCATTGTCATCTTGATTTAGTAGGAATAAGGGATTAGTGTAATATTTTTCCTTTGTAGCCTCATGGAGCTTCTCCTGACATTAATCTCACTTGCATTGTGTTTTAGTGGAACAATAATTTTGAGTTTCATTTCCCTCCACAATGTATTCCTTATGAAGACCTAAGATGCCCAATTTCTTAAGAGTTTTAAGTAGCATCCTAGGTATAGATCGATGAGGGGGAAAGACGATGTTTCCCTCGATATCACACCATCACAGCTATTCACCCTGATGTAGGATGAAGGTGAAGTCTAGTACATACTCATCTGGATGAGTATATACCACTTTCCACCCTTGTGGGAACAAAAATTTGACATCTTCACACTTGTGAGAAGAAGAAGACATTTTGCAAAATAAAATAAAATTATCAATGTACTTTTATAATTATATGTGTAGCGAGAATGATATTGAGCTTGAGGTTCATACAATGATATTAATGGTATTCTCTTAAACCTAAATAGTGCACATTCCAACAAATAAAGTTCCCAACGACAATGCCAATGATGAGCAGCAAGGTACCCCTACACCTAACCATACAAATCACAAAGCATTCACATGTGATCTAGTTGAATTCCATGGACTTTATTGTTTCTGATGCACTAGTCTTCTAGGAAGTGAATCTTGCCTTAAGGTCAATTTTTTTCTTCCCAATTACACTTGTGATGTACACTGGTATGGTTAAGTGTAATTGAGGCATATGATCTTTATCCTTTTGTATTTTTATTG
>MNCI01015429.1:39697-53070 GCA_015680685.1 Gnetum montanum
ATAAAAATCTCAACACTCATTCTAGCCCTTGTCTCAAAAGAAAAATAACCTTCAGTCCATGAACAAGGCATATTTTCCTATACTTATGCTATGAATCGAAGTGGTTGCCTTGATTTGCATGAGCATTCTTTTCAAAGGAACTTTCCACCAAGATTAATATGGACTTTTTGAACACATATGATAAATGACTATAAGAAGACACAGTAAATATCAAATGTAATTAAGATAAAGGCTTACATTATACTTAATTTCCATTAGTGACTTAACTTGACAATGATCTACCAACGTATCATGTTGGAAATGTCTTGGGAATATATATAGTCAAATAGCTTTTAATTTTTTTTAAAAAAATAAGCTTCTAATAAAAGTATTACAAGTAGGACTTGAGTTTTGAACATGGATTCATCAAATAATAACTATTTTTGAAGTTCTATTTTTTTCTAAGATTCCTAATCAAGGCCTTAACCCCAAACTATACATCCAAAGAGTACATGTTGCACAATTATTTGAAATAAATCTTGTCGAATTTCTAAAGACATATCGCCAATAGGTTACATTAGAAGAAGTATAATAAAATATAATGATACCTTAAGTATGACCCAAATTAACAAGTATGGGCAAGTTCAAATATTATAATATATACATTTGTTATTTGTTATGTATAATTCTTCTATCCATTTGCAACTTTTTGTGATACCTTTATTTTATTAGTATGAGCTAACCTAATAAAGTAGACAGGATTTAACAATAGTAGTTAACTCAATGTCTAACTAGCATTATAAGGATTACCACTTCAAGTGACACCTACTTGAATTGTAAATACCATGTTTGTTTGAGTTATCATAACTCTAAAATATATCACTAAATAGTTTAATGCTCCAACATCAATGACCAAATTTTGAAGTTGTAATGCTAGAGATCCTATTACCTTCAATCCTAAATAATAACTAATGAAGAGGTTTATCAATGAAACAATCAAGTACATATTTTTCTTTGAAAGCCCTAAATTTCTCATCAACTTCGTTGGGAAAATCATAAATCAAATGATTTAAATTTGTAACTCACTAAAAGTATATTCTACAAGGATAAATTTTTAACAAAATGGTGGCTACAAATATGGAATCACCATAGCAATATCTATAAAGAATGAAAATGTTAGAAATTAGTTTGAAGCAAGTTACAGGTTAGATATACATTTTAAAATTTTAAAAATAAAAATAAAAAATGATAAAGCTTTAATAAAATTGAAGATTTTCCACTGCTTTTTAGGAGTCTTCTCAATCTGGTGTGCAGCTGCATTTTCTGGCAATAGCAGCAAGGTCGAGGCACATTTCTGTGGGCTTCTTTGTTCAACCCGCTTTGCGGACTCGGTCTTGTGTTTGTGGTTGATAAATAGTCCTCCAGAGTCTTGATGTACTATCCCAGCCAAAAGTTGCAGGAATAAAAAGAACGAGAAGAGACACCTTGAATTTTCAATGACAAAGGCAAACCCGTTTCTCACAGGGCTCTTAAGTATATCATACCTACTCGAAATTCATTTTTATGACCGTGATATGCTTCCCCTTTCCTGGTTTCTTCCTTCAAGGCCTCTGTTCCAAGGGAGTCATGTTGTTCAATGTTTTGAGAATGTTCATGGGGATCCACATCCCTATTTAAGTCATTTGTTTTTTTCACCAAGGCAAGTGTTGCATTAGTATGCTGCATCTCAACTTCATTACTAACTTTGGCTTCTTTAGTTGAAGCTGCTTCACTTCTTTCTTTTTCCCATTCATCCGTTGTTGAGGAATTATGTTGCTGAACTTCCCAAGAGCATCCACATGATTTCTCAAAGCAATACCTAGCTTCTTTACTGCAACAATTTCCTGGGCAATGTCCCATTTACTCTGGGGACCACAACCATTGCATCAGTGATCACTCTCATCATCACCCGGTAACGACTATAATAGTTCTGACAGAGCATCCGCATTCATGCTTTTAACATCAAGGTTTTCAGTTTTCAGACTGGAGGTTAAGGAAAAACCTTTTTGCCCTGTACATTTTTCTATTGGATCAATTGAAAAGTTAGAAGTCAAAAACAAGTCACCTAGATTTAAGATGGCCACCAAATCTATTGTAGGAAGCTTTCATAGTATAAATACTCCAAATTTTATTCATGGTTAGCTCTTGGCATCAAAAATCCAATACTAATAAAATATTATAGGATGAAAATTGACAATATTATCTTTACCGGTTTCTGATGTCTTGCATGCTTCACTTTCTTTTTTATGGTGGTCCTCCCAAATCTGAAAAAAATACTAAAATTAAGCCTTTTGTTTTCTTTGAATAAAAAATTCTTCCAAATGTGATCTATAAAATTTGAGATTGATGAGTAAGGAAGGTATTGAAGCAAAATTACCAATTCAAAAGCAAGTTGCAATTTATCACGAATGGAATCATTTGCACAAGAATAAACCATGTTAACAAGAAAAATCATGTATAAGCAATTAAGTAATACCACTCAAGGAAGGTTACTTGGTAGTGTTTTCTTTGAACCTGTTTCTCTCTATTGCTGGCAGCTTTTGTGTACATATGCTTCAGTTTTCTCGAGAAAATTATTAGGGGATTTCGTTGCTTCTATGCCTAGAGAATTCTTCATAGGAACAGTGGCTTCCCTTTTGCCTGTGGGTTTCAACTTTGACATCCTTTGAGAAGAAACTCTTGCAGGAGTGCATTTTCTTCCTTGAATCACCTTTCTTTTAACAGTACAGTTTACGTTCTTCGCTTCATCGATGACATCCTTATTTACTCTGCCAGGATTTTCACTGACATCGAATAGAGAAAGCTTATCCTCATCTTCTAAATCCAAAATGATACTTGAACTACTAGCCTGTCCAATTTCCATGTCTCTGTCATTTTTATCTTTTACCTGTCCATCATTAACATTAGTTTTGCTAACTTTTGCAATAACTTCTTTCATAGGGCCATTGCTACTACCGATATCCTGATTGGCATCCTTGCCTTTACTGCTAGTTTTGTTTGACATTTGGGATAATTCTGAGGAACAGGATACAAACCCAATTTCTCTGATTTGCATTGTTTTCACGTGGTTTCTTATTGCTAGAATCTCCAAATGTGTCATTTTTCATTTCTGGGTCACAAGAAAGAAGTCCATTTTCCCCAGGTGATGAAAAAATGCATGAATGAAGTTCACCATCTGCTGATTCTTTACTCTTAGGAGTTGCAACTTGTTGCAACTCCTAATAGTAAAGAATCAGTAGATGGTGAACCTCATAATCAGCAGATGGTGAACCTCATAATCAGCAGATGGTGAAGCTCATTCATGAAACAAATTGCATGGTCTCAAGTTTGAGACATCATAGAAAAATCTATATTCTATTTTCGACAGATAATCTACAAAGAAAGGCCTCTAATTTTGTAAATCATTATTACAATGAATATCACTTTTCCTTTTCCATGTAGCTAAAAAGCCCTGAAATGTAGATTTTCCCAGTTAATTTTCAACCAAAAACCAAATGAACAAATCTCAAAATGTATAAAATTGCATCCAAAATCTATTTTGACATATAAATTGGCACCTAAATATTAAAAGGTAACTAAGAAAACCAGCCACATTAAAAATAAAGACAACCTAAGTGAGGATAGCACAAATTTTGGTTCATAAAATATTTGAATACAATTTACCTCCTGAAGCACAAATTTTGAACAGTCATTCCATGCAAAGCACACCCTTAAACCTTAAAACGCCACAAATTTGCCTTCTGGACTTAGGGTTTTAGGAAGAACACCAAACAAACAGATTCATGATCATATATAAAGACACTTTCCTCCAAACAGATAAAAAAATGCAGCAAATTCTTTGTTCTTTAAAAAGCCAGGAAACATTTTTGTAGAATAACAAAACACTAAGAAAAAATGATGAAAAGAAAAATAAAAAGCAATCAACAGTGTGAGCACACCAGGATATGGTGTGGGAAATTCTCTACAGGTCCGACGCCATAGCAAAAACAAACAAACACAATCTTCACGGAAACAGAGCTGCAGCACGGAAATAGAGCTACAGGGCACAAACCAGAGAACACTTAACTGAAAAACGTCCAAAGTCAGTGATTTGAAATTCCTCTTGGTGGGCTACTAGCAATATTAGAGCAAATCAGGTTAGTTTTGATAAGATTACACAGTGGGGTCTTTAATGTTCAGAAATGTCCAAAGTCCATGATTTGAAATTCCTCCTTGTGATATTAGAGCAAAGGGCACAAACCAGAGAACACTTAACTGAAAAACGTCCAAAGTCAGTGATTTGAAATTCCTCTTGGTGGGCTACTAGCAATATTAGAGCAAATCAGGTTAGTTTTGATAAGATTACATGGTGGGGTCTTTAACGTTCAGAAATGTCCAAAGTCCATGATTTGAAATTCCTCCTTGTGATATTAGAGCAAATCAGGTCAGTTTTGATAAGATTACATGGTGGGGTAATAGAATAACTCTTTCATTAAACATCTTTTTTTTTTGGGATTTGACACCCTCTTCATTAAACATATTATTGTTCATTTTTATGCAACTGCCTCTTGGGACTGTAACCATTACTAAATTTAAAATTAAAAGTGTTTCTTTTTGAAAAAAAATTTTAAAACCCCCCACAAGTTTGTATTTAGAAAAAGCCCCAGCCCCCACAAGTTTGTATTTAAAAAAAACCAATAAAAAAAACCCTTATTGCAGGGTCGGTCGGCCGGACCAGCCAGCAAGTGGTGGCAACTGTACATCGCTTCTGCCTCACCCTGCACTACCGCCAATGTGCCTTCCCACACCTGCCACGATCCACGATCCGCCCCAGCACCACTACCTCTGTGCCCCCACTGCGCTGTTGCTTCACATAGTCCGTTGCTCGCCATCGCTGCACGTCATGTCAGGGTCATGCCACGTAGGCCAGTGTAGGCCGTTAACCGAAACCCTTGGCCTAAGAATCCACCAAAACCCTCACTGGCCATTCTCCCTGTCTCACAATTTTCGCTGAAACCTTTGCCGTATGTTGTGCTGCCTGCCGCCGTTGCCGTCGTTGTGGGCATCACTGGCATTGTCCATAACAACCCTCCTTTCTAGCGCTCTTCAGTTTTCTATCAACTAATGGAAAAATTTAAAATTTCTGTGGATTTAAATATTCGAACTGAAAAATTTTCAAAAATAAAATTCGATGCATTGGCAATATGTAAAATAAGAATTCCATAATTAAGCATGCTCATTTTGAAGTATTAGTGGGATGAGTAACCTCTTAGGAAGTCTTGTTTTTTGCACCAAAAAGATTTTAGACTTTAAAAGTCATAATATTTAATTGTAGAAGTCTTTTTTTTATGAACAAAGAGTCCTTTTTATAAACACAATGGTTAAATCACATCTATCTTAGAAAACCCTAAAAATTAGTTTTCACCCCTTGCCCAATATAGTGCCCTAACGACTGTCAAATGCTTAATTTTAGCACAACTTAAGTATACAATGTTCTTTTTCAACATATGAATAATCATTTTCAATAATTTTCACCTTTCTAAACTCAATGGTGAGGTTAGCTTTATTATTCCGGTACATGATAATTTCATGATATCATGAAACTACATCTTAAAAATCGACAACATAAGGATAGCTAATCATGCCTTGTTGGCAAAATAACCTTTTTAGATAGCCTTAATATCTCTATGGCATTTTATTAGTTACATTGCTCGAGTTAGTGTCTTTTAAGGGGGTTAGAAAGGTCATTAAGAATTAGATGATATAATTATATATTACTAAAATTTGATAATGTAGTTATATATTGCTAAAATGAGATATTGTAGTGATGATGTATCAGTATCACTTCAGTTGATCATTAGTTGGAGAGTCAATTGATGAAACAAAATATTCTTCAATGATGTATATCAATCCATCTTGCTATCAAAACATNCTATGTCATTTTTTTTGAAATCTTGACTATTCTTTCTTTTCCATCTCTTGAAGTTATGGAATTTAAAAAATCATATTTTCTAAACTNAGAATGAGAATGAAAGTTGCAACATACAATGTGGTACAAGATCCCTAGTGAGTGAGAAGCAACATCCATTATATCCATCATGGGCCTTGGATTTGCACAAATATCGATATCCATGCATTTTAGCAGAATTACAAGATTTGGATGTTGATGTTTTGTGCTTGTAGGAAATTTTGCCATGGGATTTTTTATATGAATTCCAACCAAATTTAGAAAATATGGGATATAGAGGTATTTAAAAGAAAAAATATTCTTATGGGAGTTCTTCTTTGGAATCGTATAGCTTAGCATATTGCAGAAATCACAAGATGGATGGGTGCACGATATTTTATAAAGAAGTCAAGTTTGAATTGGTACAAAGGTTTGAATCGAGTTTATAAAATATGATTTTTTAAATTCCATAACTTCAAGAGATGGAAAAGAAAGAATATTCAAGATTTCAAAAAAAATGACATATCCTTGGTAGTTATTCTTGATGAGTGGCGAGGTACCCCTACACTCAACCATACGAATACGAGCGTTACATGTGTGATCCGGTCAAACTCTGCAGACAGACTAGTTGTGGCATCTAGACAGTCACCCTTAGGTCACAGTTCGTTGTCTTCCCACCTGAACTAGTATTAGCTTTGCCACATATGGTTTAGTCTAGAGTGAGGTGTATGATGTGGTGCTAACCTAATGCTACTCCTGGGTATGATGGTAAATAAGATTAACTAAGCTAAGAGAGGAAGGGTGAGAGAGAATCTAACTAGCCTAGGTACGATGAGCATTTGTTCCTTGATTATCCATACACATCTTGGACTTTGTGCATGACTACCACTGGGATTACCAAGTGCAGATCCTAGATACGCTACTGGGTTACCAAGTAGTCACACTTAAATGCTTGTAATCAAGTCGTACGCATTCCGCATTTAACATGAGTTTAAGGGTGAGAAGAGATTAACTAGGAAAGCATTAAATAAAAATGAAATAAATAATTAAACTAAGTGTATGCTACAATGATGAAGTAATCTCGATCTTTATTTTCGGTCATGTGCATGTCCAAGTACGTTACACTCAAATAAGGATGTTATACAATTACAATCACCACACTGCGGTCATACATTGGAAAATAATTCTGTCTCTAGAGGGATAAAACTACCAGAGTCTAGCTAAGGTCTAAATCTAAGTTGAGAAATGAGGGAGAGCTACCTCTTATTTATAGAACTGGCGGTGGGCTGTGATATCGTGGTCACCCAAAACATGACTCATTATACTCCCACGACTGAATGAAAACTCATTCTTGAGTTACAGTGATTACACAGTGGATAGGTATGGGATTATTGGATGGTGAAATGGGATGATGCAGTAGTGTGGGAAGAAAACAAAATAAAGACACAACACAAAAAAAAGTGCTACAACTACAAAAAGTTTGGAACTCATGTAGTTCCTAGTGGCAGTGGCTCCTCCATTAGTGCTTTTCCTTTGTTTTGTGCTCTAGGCTTTGAGGCTTGATAGCATTGAAGTATGGCTTGGAGCTTCTCCTCTTCGGTCTGAGGTTCTTATGCTATCCATGCTAATGTTCCAATGTTTGACGGAGTCGACACTTCCCATGGACAGGGTAGTTGCAGGAACATTTGGTTGGCCTTAACATACCAAGCTGGGAATACTCATCGTTCCTCCTCATAGGCTCTAGCTTTATCCTTGTACTCATGAAAGTCTACTAGCTGTCGAGCCAGTTTTGTTGCAACATCTTTCTACCCCTAGTAGCTGGCTTTCACCACCTCAAGTTCAGAATTTGCAACCTCCAGTTTTTCCAAAAACTTCTTGCATTCTGCAAATTCTGCTTCGTATTTGATGTGGGTGGTTACTACCTACTGCTTGAGCTCTATTCTTGGGTGCCCTGCTGTTAACATGGCAAGATTGGCATACCTTAGATTTTCCAACTCCATGTACTTGATCAAATCCTGAATTTGCAGGTCTCGGTTCTTAACTTCCACTTGGTGGACGAAGGCATATGTGTCCAATATGGCCCACCAGTCAGTGTGTTGAGCACTAATAGTGTTGATTTGGGCCTTGGCCATATGGATCTCCTTTCCAAGGATCTATTTATATATCCCCACCTAATCGAGGAAGTGCTCCTTTAGCTTCTCATGTCGTTTAGTCTCATTTTTTCACACACTTATCTCAATAGCTAACTGTTGATGAATGGTGCATACCTCCTCCATAGGGAGGGTTCGATTTTCTCTGGCTGAATGACTTATGTCTCAGTTGACCCAGAAGAATTGTTCTCATAATTGATGAAAGTGTTCATTGAGAATGTTCTTTTTCTTTTCTACAGTGGTCGACCGAAGGTTGTCTGCAACCAACTACTTGTTTTCTTCTTGTAAGGCCTTGAGTGCCTTAATATGCGCATGAGTTTGCACTTGTGCTACGGAGGCATCCCAAATAGCCTTCTCTTTTTCATCAGCCACCTTTTTATTCTCTACTATTAGCTTGGTTAGTTGCTCAGTTCTAAAATTATCTAGTTGATCTGCAGGAATGAATTGCAGAGGATCACACTGTGTTGCTTGTAGGGCTACGAGCTATTCTTGCAATTTTTGCACTTCAACTTTAGCATGCTTGGCCCTTACTTCTGTTAAGAAAAGAATCCCCTTTTTGGAAACAAGGTCTAACTGAATTATTGTAACATCCTGAGGGATGTCAAACAGGGACATCATTACATGCCTTATTTGAAGTAATCAATCAAGCACATCCTCATGTTCCGTAGGAGTCATTGAGGTTTTGACCAAAGTTTGCGCATCCTGTGCTCTTATGAGATCTGGTGGTGGCACAACAGGTACGTTGAAGGATTCTTTGATGTGATCCACAACCACTTCTGCAGCTTCCACAGAATTTTGGTGTTGCATGATCACAACGGTGGCCCCTTCACTAGTCTCTAATTGCACCTGAAAAGATCTCGCGTTCCTTGAGATCTGTTGTGACCATCTACTTTCCCCTCCTCCTATGTGAATGGATACTTTTCCCCTTGTGTGATCCAATGAAACAGTAGGCTAAATGACATCATCAATGACATGGAAGAGGTTTGCATCATCACGACTTTTCCAACTAACTGTCTCAGCAATGGCCCTAAGATGGCTCATCAACAGTCTATAGTCTTGTGGTGGTGGTGGCTAATCCTAGCCTGTGCTAGTCCCTGCTTCCTATTGTTGGCTAGGACCCATGCTTGAAGGTTGGCTGGGTCCTACAAGTTGGGTTGTAGTTGGTCCAGCCATCTGTTCTTCTTCTTGCTCTAGTCCCAGCTCTTCGCCAGTACTTTTCCTTGGAGGTGGTGCCTTTAGCAATTCAGCATATGAAGTAGTTTGGGATTTTCAGAGAACATCATTGGTGTATCCTCGAATACCAGCACATTAGAAAATCTTTCTGATAAGACAAGGGAAAGGTAGCACCATATTCCTTGTCTTTCGTTTCTCAAACTGTCTCAGGATCTCTGTCAAATATAGATGGGGCAAGTTAGCATTAACCTTTCCCATCAACATTACACATTCTTTAACCGCATACATTGATATTCATTTTAGGACCTTTGTGGGAAAGAGGTGATATGTTCCAATTTTGAAGTAAACCCTCTCTTCTGTCATCAACTCACCAAATGCTTTATCTCTTCCATAAGCCTTCTCCAACCAATCCTTTTGCACATTAGGGTCTAAACGAGTGGATAACTAAGAAACCTTGGGCCCTGTATTCGGAAGGTTTAACACTTCTGAAATGGCCTTTGTAGAGAAGTCAACTATCACACCATAAATATTGGTAGTGGTGCCTTGCTCCCTATTGTTTCAAAATTGGTATGTCTCTCTTAGGTACCAGGCACCACTTTCAGAGAGGATAGCCCATAAGGGAGATCCTTTGAGGTGATCCCTAATGGCCTCAGGAGCGAACTCTACAAATGATTGAAATTTCAATTCCAAAATCATCACAGCAAATGTGGACTTCTCATGGATAGCCTGAACATATTCATGGGGCAACATGAGTTTTTGTCCTCATTCAGGCGCTTTAGCAACTCCTCCTTCTACTTGCCCAAACCTTCTGGTAGGAGGTTCTTCTTGATGAGTGCTAAATGATTGCTTCTCCTATTTTGCACGTTGTCCAGCAAGACCTTGTCTTCCACCTCTCTGAGATCGTTTACTTCCACCTTCGGTAGGACCTTCCTGTTCTCCACGTTTTGGGGCCATCTGCAATCACATGGGCCAAGCGTTAGTAAGGTTGTTTTTGAAATTAAGTTATACTTTACTGCTAGCCTTAATTATTGATCTTATTTTATCTTCGTGTGATCTTGCCTAAAGGTTTGTAATAATGGGTTCCCTTTTACATAGGTGGTTTCCAATTTTAATTTCCCAATACACCTAAGGATTAAATGATTTTTGGGCACAAATATTCTAAGTGTTATAGTTAATTACCCTAGATGATGTCCTTTAGGTGATGATAAATTTCAAAAAATTTAGGCACTTTTTGGCAAGGGTCCCTCCCCCACAACTAAGCTAAACACTCTGGGTTCAAGTAGGTTCAGACGGAATGAAAATTGGAGCACTAGTGAGCGAGACATGAGTAGAAAAGCAAGGGGTGCTCAATCTCAAGTCGTAAAGAAAAAATTCAAAAACTCCCCCGTGTGAATGGAAAATGATGCTAAGTGTGGTGNNNGGGGGGGGGGGGGGGGGGGGGGGGGGGGGGGTGGGTTCACCTATTTATAGGTGGTGGGTACATAATATCACATATGGTTCATCGCGTATGCAATATCACGTCGGCCACGATATCGCATATGTGATATCACGGTCCTAGGGACATAGGGCACCACAAAAATACCAAATTTTTTAAGGATTTTTTTGAAATCAACGTTGTAAATTGAGGACATAGGGCTATTATCAAAGGATTTATAGGGTAATTCCATTAATTCAAAAGGCACAATTAATGATGATGGTGTGGATTTTATCAATAAAACCTTGGGTGGTAAGAAAACGGTTATGTAATGGTACATAGGAACATTATTATTTAGAGGGATAGTAGTAGGGAAAGAAAATTGTTAAAGTTATGTTGAGGGTAAGAAATGATGTACGTGAGCTATGTTAAAAGTGAAGATTACAAAAAATTACACAAGTGGGTCCTCCCCAAAGTAGGTTTCAACCTATAATGCCATTGTGTAACCACACTTAGAGTGTTCGTGGGCACTAGAAGGGTTAAATGTAATCTGCACTAACTCCACAAAACACACACATGTAAATATCACTAGAATGAGGTAAGAATTCTATGCTACATAGGACACGAGCTACAATTACATGAATAGTGAGATGAGATGAAGAGTAGAAGGGATCGTAGAGATTGGGACATGAGGGAGATGACCCAAGGCATAGTGAATCTTGCGTGAAAAGCATGATTAATATGTCATTAACTCATCATTCCAAGATNTCAAGGGATGAGTGATTTTTGTTTTATGACACTTCCTTTTCATTTTTTTTTCTTTTTGAATACTGAATCCAAAGAAGCTGCCAACCTTCAAGCATGGGTGCATGTCTTTCCAATGGCACCCCCTAGAACAACATTATATTTTTGAGTGCCCTTTTGATTGCTCTTACTTCCATTTTTGTTATATCTAGAAGGATCTTAGTACAACCACATTTCATGATAACTCCCATAGACGTCACCAAAGAGAATCTGCAAGTCCCCTTGATGTCACACCCTAATCATTCCCTCTTGGTCCATCCTTCTTTATTGTTGGTACAATGAACACAAAATTAATTTTAAGTTTTAGAATGTCAAGAATATCACTATACCCTCGAATAGAACCTCTTATTTGTAGAGTGGATGAGTGCATGTAATGAGCTCACTATTCCAAATAATTTATCACTCAAGACTTGATAACATAGAACACACCTCAACCAACAAGCCACATGAGTGTTTTATTCATAGATGAGATTACTTATAAAAAGAAAAAAATACCAAAAGATAAAAAGACAAAAAGATAAAATAAAAATTTGAAAAATGAAAAACTGGAAAACAAAAATTGAAAAATTAAAGAAAAATAAAAAATGGTTATTAACCTTGCTTGGAATTAGAATGGGGGATATCTCCCATAACTAAATGGTTGAGGATGGCAAGGATTAATAAATGAAAAATGAGGATCCTTGCATGTTGAAAGTATTGGAACATGACCATACTTGCCCCATTGGGGTTCACACACTTGATTATAATAAGCATAGTGAGGCAATTTATATGATGTAGTTCCTAGATAACGAGTTGAACCACTATGATGTTTGTGATCGTTAGATGGTATGTAAGAATCGGGATGATGCCTTCCGTGACTATGTCCATCGGGACATACTATTGTTGGAGTGTGAGTTGGTGGCCTTGATGAAGTAACATGAGGCGTGGGGTTCAAAGATGAGGGTGCACCATAGTGTGGAACTTGTGCTAAGTTGGAAGATGCAGTGGCCTCAAAATTTTGTTGTCTCTTCTTACGGTTATGTTTAAAGAAGGGGTGCTTTGGATGTTGATGAGGCCTCTCATTACTATTGGCAGTAGTAGCACAAGTGAGGTTCATGGGTTGTTGTGGGGGTGCAAGAACCTTAGGAATAGTTGGTGGTGATATGGAAGGAGAGAAAGTGATGAGACATGATTCACATGAGCCATGATATTGCATATGTGATATCATGGTTTGTTGCCATATCTATAAATAAGAGGGGGCACTCTCCTTATTCCTCATCCTAGACTAGAAGTAGGGAAACCCTAGTAGATTGATCACTCCAGAGATAGAATACTTTCCATGCGCTCGTAGTAGGAGTCCCCAAGTGAATGGATCTTTATTCGACTAGCTTTGTACCTGAACGCAAGTTGTGTACGGCAATAATGATGAGCTTTGTGGATAAACCTTGTAGTGCATGGAATAGGATTTATTACCTGTTATTTCCTGCATGTTATTTATTACCCTGCAGTAGCGTGACATGAGTACAACTTGATTACGAGCATTGACGAATGTGTACGGCTAATAAAGGAATCGACTACTCATCGTGATTAGTCTCTCTCACCCTCAACTCATAGAATATGGGATGAGTACAACTTGATTACGAGCATCTACGGATGTGTATAGCTAGTCAAGGAATTGGTTGCTTATCATGCTTAGGCTAGTTAAGTGCCTCAGTACGACCACTTTGAGCACGTGTGTTATGTGTGGTGATCCCAGTAACGATTAGCATTTGGTAGCCATAGTTGCATAGGTTTAGGGTGTGTATAGTAAGTGGGAATAGATGATGACGCTAGTTAATTTAGACTTAGTCCTTAGTTAGATTTAGCTAGTTCCTCAACCCTTCACCTCGATAGCATAGGACAAAAACAC
>MNCI01015434.1:6994-29083 GCA_015680685.1 Gnetum montanum
AATCGAGCATCCAGACCCCCTAGGACCTTCCCCAAGGTTCTCAGCAGGTCTCAGGCACTTGAAAATTGAATTTTGGGCTCCGAATGATGGTCTTCCATTCCTGCANAAGTCCTTGTTTGATCCGCGTGCGGACCATTCAAGGCACTCTGCCTTCGTCCGTTCCAGCTTGCCCTCAAGCGGAGGCAGGGTCGACTGTGCTTGTCCGTGGATCTTCGGTGCTCGTAACGTTCCAGCCTTGCACTGACGATTTCGGTCGGTACAATGAAATAAACCCAATATCTTTTATTACCACTACACTAACAAGCTTAACTAAAAAACTATGCAACAAATTTTTTATTACAATTTTTTAGGCAATGGTGGGATGCTTTTGAAAATTTTTTATTGGTTATATGTCTTAAGGTTATATATAGTTTTTAGGAGGTGTATTAGAAAAATTCAAAGTACATCATATTATCAATAGAGAAGAAAGTCTAAAGAAAAGGCCCAATAATTTTGAGGATTTTTTTTTGAGTTTTCATCCATACAACCAATCTTGAGGATGTTAGAACTTGAAATAATTGAAACATAGTGATAAGTGACGAGGTACCCCTACACTCAACTATATGAATATGAGCGTAACACACGCAATCCAGTCGAACTCCGTAGACTAAGTGCCTACACACCTCATCAAACACTTAAGGTTAATTATTCGTTGTCTTCCCAGACTTACTTGTATTTGTCACGGTGTATGGTTAAGTAAGTCTAAGGTATATGATTTTTATAGCTTTTTCAATTTTATCTCCTATGCTAGTGAGGTGAAGGGTTGAGAGAGTAATTGACTAACTCTAACTAACGAACTAAGTCTAAATTAACCTAGCATCAGCATCCGTTCCCACTTACCAATCACACCCTAAACCAATGCAACCATGGTTACCAAACACTAGTCGTTGCTGGGATCACCACGCGTAACGCACGTGCTCGAAGCGGTCGTATTGAGGCACTTAACTAGGAGAGAAGGGTTGAGAGAGATTTAATTCCTAATAAAGCATTTAAATGGAAAATAGTAAATAACAATAAATAAAATCCTAATTAGCCTATTCCATGCACTGCAAGGTTTATCCAAGAAGCTCGTCTTTATTGCCGTACAAAAACTTGTGTTCAGGTATAATGTTTGCTCGAATAAAGATTTGTTCACTTAGGACTCCTACTGCGGGCACATGGAAAATATTCTATCTCTGGAGTGATCAATTTGCCAGAGTTTCACTACAGTCTAAGCCTAGGATGGAAGACAAGGAGAGCCACCTCTTATTTATAGATATGACAGTGCACCGCGATATCACGGCCCATGCGATATCGCAGCCCATGCGATATCGTGTCCCATCACATAGGTACACCCCAATATATATAAAAGTTTATAACTCAATGTTACCCACCAAAATCAAATCCATGACTTAGAGTCTCCAAATTAAGAATCATACCACGAGACTAATAGCTCATTGTTCTTACAACCAATCTTAAAAAACCTTTCCTATGAGGTAGAAAAATGATTAGGCCTTAACTTTGTTTAAAGGTGCTCTAATTTTTGGTAGAGATGCCAATTACTAACCCTATCCAAGCGAGTTTGCTTTGGTCATGGTAAAATAATTTAATAGTTTTATCATCATAATGGTAAGGGCCAATTACGAGCCAAATGAACTTTATCAGTGTAAATAAATAGTTACCGTCATGATGCTTAGCTAAGATACAACATTTTCATGAAATTATTATTTTAGATAATGTACATTGGTTTTGATTTTTGTTTTCAATGTGAAAATCAATTCTAAGTGAAACAATTTAAGATTTTATTAATCTAAAAAATATAAAATATTCTCTTGACCAAATAACATATATATATCATAAATATATAGCTAAACTAGTGAGTTTATAGTTGGCTAGTGAAGCAAGGGTGTGAAATTCTTCTTCAAGGGTGGAATTAATTATGTGTAGAAGGTTTTTTATTACAATTTTTCAAAGTCATGTCACTATCATAGAGAAACTCATTTGTTTAACTCATGCCCTTTTATGCTATAGAAAAAGGCTATGTAAGAATGTCAACACCAAGGTCTGTAATAATCTCTTCTACTAATGTTTCAATAATTACCCCACCCTTTTCTTTTGCTACTATTCAACAAAATGTACCTTTGAGGAATATTTTAGTCAAATCAATTTCAAAAAATTATTTAACAACTAAGGGGAAATAAATATTTATTCCTAAGACCACATAGAAACTTGTTGCTGATTTAGATGATTTCCAAATGATTCTTCATGATAAAAGATGTTGAGAAAGTCTAATTATTGGCAACTAGATGTCAAATCTTTGGAATAGACAACAAGTTTACTATATTTTAACTATTGATAATTTGTTTGTAACTATTTGTCAATATATGAAGATAATATCTTTTGATAATTTTGATTCTATTGATAGGGTTGGGGCCTTCTCCCCCTTCACCAAATGTTTATCTTTTAATAGAATGTCTAATTTCCTACTTGAGAGGGGAGGTTTTTCAGAATTTGTTGAAAGGATGAAAAATTGAAAAGGCATTTCCAAAATCATTAGGCCTTTCCTCTTTATTGATTTGGATGTTTTTGTCTCTACAGTACTCCTTTGCTTTTGTACTTTGATTTTTTTTAATTTTCATATCTATATTTTTTGGGGTTTGATATGCATTCATATAGCTTATTTGAAATAAAAGCTACTCCAAATCTTCCTCTAATGTTTGTATTATGTAGTTTATGTTTTCTTGTAGCATTTAATATCCATTGAATCCCAACAATAATATTAGTAATAAACAAAAAATATTTATATGCTTAACACTAAGTAAAGAATATCAAAAATAACATGGAAAGAAAAAACTTTCCAATTATAAGGATGTCTCCTCATAATTTTGACTTTTTAAGAAAGATAATGGTACCTTAAATGTGCTTTGAATTAACAACCTCTTACTTAATAAGACAATGAGCTAACTATTTGAGCTACTTATCATTAGCACAAAAAGTTTATAGATGTATCAAGATTTTGATAGTTGCAAAGCAAAGTATGAAAAAAGAGAATGGTTTAGTGTATGAATTGTTAAGAAAGGGAATTATTCAAAAAGTGTCACAGAGCCAAGTATAATGCATAAATATATTTACATTATTTTAAAAGCATGAAAAATTTCTTCCTCAATTCTTTTTACTATTTTGAGTACAAGCATAGATGTTGAAAGTGATGTAAATGTTATTAGAACCAATATTGTCATCTTTACTAATAATTAATTTTTTTCTCTTTATTTTTCAAAGCTTAAATTGTAAAGTTGTACACCTAAGTAGACATCTCTATAATTTGAAAGTTTTTTCTTTCTATGTTATATTTTGTTTTGGCCAAAAGGCTAATTACTAGCCCTATCCAAAAGAGTCCTTATTTGTCATGGTAAAATAATTTTATCATCATAACAGTGAGGAGAAGCTCTCTTGGTCACATTTTTTTTGTTGGACTTTACCATGATAAATAAATAATTATCATCATAATGTTGGGATAGAAGATGAATTTTTTCATATGAATTATTATTTGCGAGAGTCCATAGGAATTCATAGGAATCAATTTGAGATTTTTTAATTTGAAAAATATAAACTATTCTCTCATCCAAATAATAGATATATATCATAAATATATAGCCAAACTAGTAACAACCTGATTTTGTTGAGACAAGGCTAGGATGATCATATTGTTATTGTTGTTTTTGTTTTTAGTGCTACTTAGTGTCATGCTTATGATGTACTCTAAATTTTTCTTCTTATCATTATTACTATTATTTGGGGTTTGACAACCCCCAAATTGAACATAGTTTTGGCGAAGGGGTTGGGAAGGGTTGTTATGGTAGACCCCAAGAGCAAAAAGAAATTATATTAATGACTATTGATGAGTGGCGAGGTACCCCTACACTCAACCATACGAATAGGAGCGTTTCACGCGCGATTCGGTTGAACTCCGCAGACGGACTAGTTGTGGGACCTAGATAGTTAGCCTTAGGTTGTAGTTCGTTGTCTTCCCACCTGGACTAGTATTATATTTGTCACGTATGGTTTAGTCCAGAGTGAGGTGTATGATGGGTTTTCTAATCTAATGCTACTCCTAAAGGCAATGGAAAGTAATATTACCTAAGCTAAGAGAGAAAGGGTAAAAGAATCTAATCTATCCTAAGTGCGATGAGCATCCATTCCTTGATTATCCGTACACATCTTGGACTTCATGCATGACTACCACTGGGATTACCAAGCGCAGATCCCAGGTACGCTACTGGGTCACCAAGTAATCACACTTAAATGCTCGTAATCAAGTCGTACTCATTCCACATTTTAACATGAGTTTAAGGGTGAGAGAAACTAATTAGGAAAGCAGTAAATAATAATTGAATAAATAAATAAACAAAGTGAATGCTGCAATGATGAAGTAATCTCGATCTTTATTTCCGGTCATGTGCATGTCCAAGTACGTCACACTCGAATAAAGGATGTCGTACAATTACATTCACCACACTGTGGGTAGACACTGGAAAATATTCTAACTCTAGAGGGATCAAACTGCCAGAGTCTGGCTACAATCTACCTAAAAATTGGATTCCTAAAACTAGGAAAGCCACCTCTTATTTATAGACATTGCGGTAGGCTGTGATATCACTACGGGTAGCGATATCACGGCCACTACAACAACAGGGCTGTGATATCATGGCTATGATATCACAGCCAGCAAATTCATGACTCATCATACCCCCACGACTGAATGAAAACTCGTCCTCGAGTTAAAGTGAGAACAAGCTCCATTGATTACACAGTGGATAGGTATGGGATTATTAACTAGCTAGAATGGATTCATGCCGGAGTGTGGAGTCGGAACAAAATTGAGACATAACACAAAAGAAAATCCTATGATTACAAAATTGGATGGAACTCATGTAGTTCCTGGTGACAGTGGCTCCTCCATGGGTGTCTTTCCCTTTTCTTGTGCTCCAGGTCTTGGGATTTGATGGCGTTGAAGTATGGCCTGGAGTTTCTCCTCTTGTAAGGCCTTGAGTGCCTTGGCGCACGTGTAGGTTCACGCTTCTGCCATAGAGGCATCCTAGTTAACCTTCTCTTTTTCTTCCACCACCCTTTTATTCTCTATCAATAGTTTATTAAGTTGCTTGGTTCTAGAAGTGTCCTGCTGGTTCTGAGCAACTTTTGGCCCTGTATTTGGAAGGTCTAATACTTCCGAAATGGCTTAAATAGAGAGGTCAATAGTCACACCACAATTGTTAACCATGGTGCCTTCTTCTTTATTGTGTCAAAATTGGTACTTTTCCGCTAAGTACCAGGCACCGCTTTTAGAGAGTAGGCCATAATGGGGATCCTTTGAGGTGATCCCTAACGGCCACCAGAGCAAATTCTGCGAAAGGTCCAAAGTTTAATTCCATGTTCATTACAGTGAATATGGACCTTTCATGGATGGTTTGAACACAATCCTAGGTTAGCGTGAGATATCGTCCCTGTTCAGACACTGCAGCAGCTCCTCCTTTTGCCTACCTTGATTGTACAGTAGCAGGGTCTTCTTGAGGGATACTAAATAATTGTTCCTTCTGCTTTGCATGTTGTTTGGTAGGAACTTGTCCTTCACCTCTCCTAGGTTGTTTGATCGCACCTTGAGTAGGACCTTCCTGTTGCTTGTGTTTCGGGGCCATCTGCAATCACACGGGGCCAATCATTAGTAAGGTTGTTACCAAAGTTAGGTTATACCTTACTGCTTGCCTTAATAGATTTACTTTATTTCCATGTGATGATAATTATTGGAAGAACATGTTCCCGAAAGATTATAATGTTGAGTCCTCTTTGCTTAGCTAGTTTCCAAATTTAATTTTCTGGTATAGCTAAGGGGATGATATTTTTTTGACACATTTTATTCTTAATTTTGCAACTAATTACCCTTAAAGATGTCCTTCGGGCGATGATGAATTTCAAAAAAATTATGCACAATTTGGCATGTGCCCCTCCCCCACGATAAAGCTGAACACTCCAGGTTCAAGTAGGTTCAAACGGAATGAAAATCGGAGTACCAACAAGTGAGTTATGGATATGAAAGCAAGGGATGCACAATTGCGAGTCATAGATGATGTTGATTAGCATAGGGGGGTCACGTATATATATTTTCATCGAAGTTAGGGCACTTAGAGAATGTACCGAATTTGATATATATATATATATATATATATATATTGAAATTAAACGATGTAAACTAAGGACATCTGGACGATTGTTAAAGGGTTCCAGGGTAATTCAACTAGTTCTGAAGGCACAAAAATTATGATGGTGTGGCATTTATCAATAAGGACCTCGGATGGTAGAGAAAAAGGCTATGTGATGATTTATAGGAACGTTGAATTGGAGGGATAGTAATAAGGGAAAGAATATCATGAACAATACGCTAAGGATAATAAATGGTGTGTGTGAGCTATGTCATAAGTGAAAATTACAAAAGATTACACAAGTGGGTCCTCCCCAAAGCAGGTTCCAACCTATAATGCCCTTGTGTAACCACACTTAAAAGTGTCTGTGGGCACTAGAAGGGTTAAATGTAATCCGCACTAACTCCACAAAACACACAAATGTAATTATCACTAGAATGAGATGAAAATTCTATGCTACACGGGACACGAGTTACAAGTACATGAACAGTGAAATGAGACGAACTATAGAAAGGGATCATAGAGATTGGGACATGAGGTAACTGACCCAGGACATAGTGAATCCTGCGTGTAAAGCATGATTAATGTGTCATTAACCCGTCGTTCCAAGATCAGGACCAAGTCCATCCTTCTAATTAGTACCATCGCATTGTTTCATCTCATGGTGAGCAACTATGAGAGTACCATAACAACCATGCGTACGATCACTTGGCACTTTGTTCAAGGGAGGAGTGATTTTAGTTTTGTGGCACTTCCTTTGTTGTTGGTTTTTTTTCTCTTTGAATATTGAATCCAGAGAAGCCGCCAACCTTCAGGCATGGGTGCATGTCTTTCCAGTGGGATCCCCTAGAACAGCATTGGATTTTTGGAGTACCCTTTTGATTACTCTTACTCCCATTTTTCGTTAGATCTATAAGGATCTTAGTACAACCACGTTGCATGATAACTCCCACAGACGTCACCAAAGAGAATCCTCAAGTCCCCTTGATGTCACACCCTAATTATTCCCTCTTGGTCCATCCTTCTTCATTCTGGGTACAATGAACACAAAATTAATTTTAAGTTTAAAGAATGTCAAGAATATCATTGTACCCTCGAACAGAACCTCTTATTTGTAGAGTGGATGAGTGGGTGTAATGAGCTCACTGTCCAAATAATTGATCACTCAAAACTCGATAACATAGAACACACCTCAACCAACGATCCACATGGGTGTTTTATTCGTAGATGAGATTACTTACAAAAGCGTAAAAAAACTAAAATATTAAAAAGACAAAAAGATAAAACAAGAAGTTGAAAAATGAAAAACTGGAAAATAAAAATTGAAAAATGAAAGAAAATGAAAAAATGGTTATTAATCCTACTTGTTATTAGAATGGGGGATATTCACCATAACTAATCGGTTGAGGATGGCAAGGATTAATAAATGGAAGATGAGGATCCTTGCATGTTGGAAATATTTGGGCTTGGTCATATTTACCCCATCGAGGTTCACACACTTGATTATAATAAGCATAGTGGGGCAATTTGTACGATGGAGTTCCTGGATAACGAGTTGACCCACTATGATATTTGGGACTGTTAGATGGTATGCAAGGATTGGGTTGTCGCTCTCCATTCCTGTGTTCATTGGGCCATATTGTTGTTGGAGTGTGAGTTGGTGGCCTTGATGAAGTTACATGAGGCGTTGGGTTCGAAGATAAGGGTGCACCCTAGTGTGGGACTTGTGCTGAGTTGGAGGATGTAGTGGCCTCAGAATTGTGTTGTCCCTTTTTACGGTCATGTTTAAATAAGGGACACTTTTGATGTTGAGGAGGCCTCTCACTGCTGTTGGTAGTAGCAGCACAAGTAGCATTCGTGGGTTGTTGCTGTGGTGTAGACATCTTAGGAACAGTTGGTGGCGCTGTAGAAGGAGGGAAAAATGAGAATGTTGAAAGTTGGGAGAAGTGTAGGATACACAAGGTGGTGGTTGTGTTGAAGGCATGGGCTGATAGTATTGAGGAGAATGGTATTGTGGTGAGATAAAGTGCATTGGCCCATCTGGAGAAACAAGATGTTGAACAAGATAAGCGTTTGGGTTCGGATGATACGAAGGGTGTCTCCAGTTTAGTGGTGGTCTCCCCCACGACAGGGATTGTTACCACTGTGATCGAACACAGTATCTCTGTACGAACTCTGGATGTAACGTGTTTCCCCAATGCTCATGTAAATGTAACCAAATTGGGCATTGGCCCTTGGGGTGATCGTACAGGCATATGTTGCATTCATACATATGATTGGCAGTAGAGCTCTTATTTTCCTTATCCCTTCTTTCCGATTGTCTAATTTTTTGTCCTGCTTCTTGGGTTGTCAAAACTCTATCTCCAATAATATCGATAGATTCTCCACACTTTTGATACGTCCATTCCAACATCTTATTGATCTTTGCCTCGACTTCTTCTAACAATTGTTGTACCGGCAAAGATGGTTCTTTCACCTTGAGATTGGTTGATTTCTCCTTTTTGTGATTATGGACCTTTGTTAAGTTATGATTTTGGTCCTGTTGATATTTTTCAATAGTCTCCCATCGAGCCATTTCTCCTTCTTCTTTTGCTACCCGCTTAATAAGCTCTTGGATTTGATGGGTTCGTAGTTCATATAATTGACCCTGGGCATACATCCCTAAGGTTTCCCCGGCTGCATCATGAAGCCCATCAATGATATGGTACATTAGCCTTTCCTTGGAAAACCCATGGCCTAGATAGTTGTTTAATAGTGCATAATATCTTTCTAAGGCCATGTCCAAGGGTTCATGTTTTGCTTGTTTCCATCCTTGGATTTGTTTCCTCAAGGCTGACACTCTTGCGTAGGTTCAATATTTTTCGTTAAAAACTTCTACCATTGTTGACCAACGTCGTATTGAATTTGGTTTTAACGATCTATACCATACTTTTGCTTGGTCAACGAGTCACAGGGAACAGCTTAAGTTTTTTCCACCCGTTATCAATGTTATTCCATGTGCAGGCATCGTAGAAGGCTTGTAAATATTGATGTGGATCTAAGTCATAGCCTCTTGAAAATTTAGGAAAGTTGTTTAAATCAAGCCTGGGTAGACAGCTCTCTTTACGATGCCTACGTGAGATTCGAACAGCCTCTTGTATTTGTGTTAAGCTTGTAGTGGCCAGTAGGGGTTCATCATCATCGGGTAAGCTATGCTTTCATGTGTTGGGATGACGTTGCTTTCGTTCATGTTTATAAGAAACCCCCACTTCAAGTTGTGTACTCCAATCTTCATCGTCATATAGTTCGTTGGTTCTCCAATGAACTTTCTCACTAAGTGTGACATTATTATAGTCTTGTAGGAGAGGAATGGTTGTGCAATTGTGTGTGAATTTATGTGTGACTCTTAATAATTATTTCTTTGTAAAAGATATATCGTTAATTCCTTTACAGTGACTTTGTATGATATAACTAATCTAGATAACTAGCATCGTTCCCGGTAACGGCGCTAATGATGAGTGGCGAGGTACCCCTACACTCAACCATACGAATACGAGCGTTTCACACACGATCCAGTCGAACTTCGTAGACGGACTAGATGTGGGACCTAGACAGTTAGCCTTAGGTTGTAGTTCGCTGTCTTCCCACCTGGACTAGTATTATATTTGTCACGTATGGTTTAGTCCAGAGTGAGGTGTATGATTGGTTTTCTAATCTAATGCTACTCCTGAAGGCAATGGAAAGTAATATTATCTAAGCTAAGAGAGAAAGGGTAAAAGAATCTAATCTAGCCTAAGTGCGATGAGCATCCGTTCCTTGATTATCTGTACACATCTTGGACTTCATGCATGACTACCACTGGGATTACCAAGTGCAGATCCTAGGTATGCTACTGGGTTACCAAGTAATCACACTTAAATGCTCGTAATCAAGTCGTACTCATGCCACGTTTTAACATGAGTTTAAGGGTGAGAGAAACTAATTAGGAAAGCAGTAAATAATAATTGAATAAATAAATAAACAAAGTGAATGCTGCAATGATGAAGTAATCTCGATCTTTATTGCTGGTCATGTGCATGTCCAAGTACGTCACACTCGAATAAAGGATGCTATACAATTACATTTACCACACTGCGGGTAGACACTGGAAAATATTCTAACTCTGGAGGGATCAAACTACCAGAGTTTGGCTACAATCTACCTAAAAACTAGATTCCTAAAACTGGAAAGCCGCCTCTTATTTATAGACATTGCGGTAGGCCACGATATTGCGTATGCGATATCACGGTTGCGATATCGCGACCATTGCAACAATAGGGTTGTGATATCACAACTGCGATGTCACAGCCAGCAAATTCATGACTCATCAACTATCAACAATACATGCACATTAGTCATACCTTGTTTTATAATTAAACACAAAGTACAATGCATCATAGCATCAAGACACTAATAAAATCACTATAGGGAAAGGAAAGTCCTAATGATTTAGGGCGTGTTAATTGGTTTTCACCCTTTCCCCTAATCCTAAAAAGCCTTCCCTTTGGGGTAAGAATAGGATCAAGTATTACCCTTTGTTAAAAGTGCCCTTACGAATTTTCACTTCCAACAAAAAATCTAAATAAAAAATGACAAAATATCATCCCTCCATGCATATAAAGAATAAAAGAAAGAGTTAATATTCATTGTGTACTTTAGTCTCTTTTCATGAATCTATAATACAAAATTTTATATAAAAATTTAACTTTAATTCAAGATTGAAGTGGTGTACCATAGAATGCCTCTTATAAATGAACATAGTGATTAATAACAAAGAAATAACCTTAATGAATTGAAAGTTATAATTTGTTAGAGTTGGAGGGTACTTAGAAGTTGTATTTGCTTAACAACAAAGAAATAACCGTAATGAATTAAAAGCTATAATTTATTGGAGTTGGGTAGCGTGAGGCTTGATGGCCCAATGTTAGAGCATTCGTGAGTTGAGTAGGACATCATAGGTTTGATTCCTAGTACACTCAAAAAACTATCCAAAATAGTTCATGATTCAATATTCCGTTTTTTATCATTTTTTCTGAGTGAATAAAAAAAAAAGCGTCCAAAGAAATAACCACCAACAAAAAAAACAATGTCCAACAAACAACCCTACCAATTTATAGGTAAATAAGTAAAAAACTTAAAAGAAATAGCCTTACCAAAGCGGGTATCACCTAAAAGAAATAACCTTACTAATTTGTGGGCCTACTTAGTAGAGCCCCTCTCTTTTCAATCAATGAATAAATATAAAATCATACTTCATTTTATGTGGCAAGGCTAAGATGATAAAGAATAAATAAAAAACCTGTCAAGAAATAACCTTACCAATTTGAGGGTATCGTTGGGCGCTAGAGCGAAAGGCAATGGGCTTCATTCCCACCACTTTTTATAAATGAAAAAAAATTATTACAAATTGAACTACGCAAGTTAACCGAAGATTCGCAGACACGAATGCATTGGTAAAGCCTCTTTTGTACGGAAGGGTAAATCTCTAATTTCTAATTGGATTAGTTGGGGGCGTTTTAAGAACAGCAGTGTATTTGTGGGGAGTATTTGTTTTTATTTTTGTGTAGCTGAAGTACAGGTAGCTTTGTTCGCAAGAAACTAGGGCACTTCTCCGTGACGTTCCAGAGATCTGCTGTGTTGATTTTTCCATAAGCGAGATTTGTTTCTGCCAGCGGAGTCCGTGAGCAATCGGTTTTCTGTGATTTGCACCAGCCAGATTAATTTTTTTGCCACTGAAATTCACTAGGAATCTGTAGGTATGGCTGGCATCAGACAACAAGCGCCTACATGGAGCCCTTACGATAACAACGGCGGGTAACTTGTCATATTCCTTTTCTTGTTTATTCTGCTTCCAATATGATTTCTTGCTTGTTTTGTTCGTTCTGTTTTTCAAAATGCAAAATCTAATTCGGAGCTTTGTTTTAAAATTTTTCTCCCGTTTCAATTCATTCGCATGTAATTTTATTTTATTTTATTGTTTTTCGTGTTTTAAACAGAACGTGCATTGCAATAGCCGGACAAGATTACTGTGTAGTTGCGGCAGATACTAGAATGTCGACAGGCTATAGCATTCTTACTCGTGAATATTCGAAGATCTGTAAACTGTAAGTTGCAAGCTGTTGCTTTATCCGACTTCTGTCAGAGTGCTTTTTAGTAATTTACCAAGTTCAGAAGTTCTTCTGGATGGATTTTCGATTTTTCCTTTGGCTCGGACATTATGATCGACGATTTTGGTGTACTTCCAGATTGTTTGTATGCAGTTGTGGTTTAAGCATCCCTTAGTCTGGGTAACATGTACTGGAGGTTTAAAATGTGTTTCACTTTGAATAATTTCAAGATATGCGACTTGCTGATTAGGGTGCGGGGCTTGAATCGTATAAGTCAGGGGTTTGATCCTAAGAGGTGGCTGAGATATACAAGCATTATGCAAAATGATTGTTGAAACTTGAAACTGAACGGGTTCGGTCCATAGGGTCTTGGATTTAATTAAACAATAAAAATAGTTTTATTTTCAGTTTTAGTATTCTTGACTGCCATTGACTAACACGATTTCCAATTAAATTACAGCAACAATACCATGCATATGGCAAAGTCCATTGAATAAAAAATATACAAGAACAACATTAACACAAAATACATGGAATCTATCCAATCTGTTACCCACAGTGATAAAATTGTATGCCAAAACCAATGGCATTAAGTGCATTGCCCTGTTAATGCAATGGAATCAGCAACATCTTTCTTTTCCAGACTGTATTTTATAATTTTCAACATCTAAGATAAACATTTTAATTGCGCTAACTTTATTATCTCTGCTGCTAACAAATAAAAAAAAATAAAAATATGAATTCAGCATACTTTGGACATATCCAAGTTCCTCAACCAAACCAGTGCTTCATGCCCTTCATGTATGGTGGAAGCCATTCTCAATTCATGTTTCATTTTTCATTCAGAAACAAGTGGCAACAATGTATTGCTAACATTTTTGGATTTGACCAAATATCCACCCACCATTTTCTTTTCAAACTCATAAATTATCTGTTTCTTTCCCAATATAACAACAATAGAAGAGAGTGTCCACAATAGTTCAAGAGATTTCAAATGCTATTTGTCATGGTAAGAAGCTGACGATAATTATGCTGCTGCAGAGGTATGGCTTCTGAAAAGATTTGCTAGATGTACAGAATTGTTGGATCGGATGCTGTTTTTACATTCAGTTGCTATTAGAAAATTATACAACCATTTAGTTCTGTTGCCATCATCAGTCAAATTGTTGCTAAATAGTATGTTGTATGACTCTTTCAGAGCAGACAAATGTGTGTTGGCCTCATCAGGATTCCAAGCAGATGTAAAAGCTTTGCAAAAAAATTTGAATGCTAGACATTTGGTGAGTAATGCACATGATATATTCTGTTTACACTGTTGTATTGAATATTTTCATCACGTTCACGAGTTATTTCAATGCCTGATTTAATTGCTATTAATTTATTTCTCCTATGCAAGAGTTTCTTTGCTGGACATGAACTTTAGAATTTAGTAGGCGTAAGCTTTTGTTTTATAGCATCATGTTGCAAACATGTTTTAATAAATCAAATGTTCCAAGTAAAAAGAAACAGAAGTGTTGGTGCCCCGTGAACATTGATGTAATGTAGGGACATAAGTTAGATATTTCATTCTGTTGATACAGAGAAACTTGGCATTTGTTAGAAAGGACTTGTTTTAGGCAATTCCTTGTATTTTATATCTTAGTCTAAACCATCGGGATTGATCCTGTGATGTGTAGGATGGAAGTTATATTTTTAATCAGAAAGAATGTTGTTGATAAAATGCATGTTCCAGATACCATGAAATGCAAGTGTTAGGTTTAGAGTTTTCATGCTTGTAGTATAATTCAAAGTTGGCCCAGAAACTTTATTCTGTATATTTTTTTCTTGTTGAAGGATTAGTGTTAGGCTTTGCTTATGGGCTGCAAATCCTTAGTCAGGATGAGATATCCTCCTCTGGTTTGTGAAGAATAAAAATTAGTTCTAACCTTGCACCTTGAATCTGTTGATTAGAGACTGAGTTCTCTGACTGTTAAGTGAAGCTCCTCGATCATCACTCTAAAAATGAAATATGGTTTTAAGTGGTCACCTATATTTGCTTTAGGAGTATCCTTTCAAACAACTCTAGAAAATGGTGGTATGATGCCTTTAGCGACTTTGAGTAGGTTAGTTGTATGGGAGAAATATTTCTTAAAGGCTTTCATGGAATGCTCGTGATGGATTTTTGTTTTCCTTAATATAGAATAAATTTAAGGGGAGGGAGGAAACGTATACATGTAACCTTCTTAAATGATCTTGTGTATTTGTTCTCTCATGCTAGTTTCCTTTCTGAATTTTATTCAATGGAAAACATGATTAAATTTTGTTCATCTGCTGCATATTTTTGATTATGATAGACCAACTGGTGTGGGGTTTTGATGCAAACACCATTGATAGCTCCTTTTTGATAATAGACATGTCTCGTTGGTATTTGAATACTATTTTAGGAAGTGTATTTGCTTAATTTTGTTATTAATTTTGTCATGTGTACAGACAACCTTGGGTATTTTCTTAACTGCACTACTTTGGCATGCTGCTAGTTTAAATGCGAAGTAATAGTTAAAATAAAGAAAACATAAGATCTATTATGTAATCTATTAGTGTTTTAAAATACTTTTTCCATTAATTAGCATATATGTCTCTTTTATGCTAATTCAATGTGTGTGTACATTCCTCATTTGGATTCATTAACTCCTGAATGCTGCATTGTTTTGAAGTAACTTTGTCTTCTGATCTTCTGATTCTGTATAATGCTTAGGTGTTGTATTAACGATGAACTTATGTTAAATGCAAGGGTCTCCGGTTTGGAAACATGAAACCTATTGATTCTCTCTGGTTTCTATTTTGTAGATATATCAACATCAACATAACAAGCAGATGAGCTGTCCTGCAATGGCACAGTTACTATCAAATACACTATACTACAAAAGATTTTTCCCATACTATGCATTCAATGTCCTTGGGGGCTTAGATAATGAAGGTATGCTGTGTTCTTTTTTATCTACATGAAAGTAGACTTTAAAATCAAATTCAGAGTAATATGTTTCTTGGTTGATCTTTAAGATCCCAAGGCTACCCTCGTTCTATTTTAGATCTTATCTTAAATGCAGATATTTTTTGAGTGCAGCTACCAAACAACTCATTGTTTTGCAGGAAAAGGTTGTGTGTTTACTTATGATGCTGTTGGTTCGTACGAAAGAGTTGGTTATGGGGCTCAGGGTAGTGGTGGAACTCTTATGATGCCTGTTCTTGACAATCAATTGAAGTCTCCTAGTCCTCTTCTTCTCCCAGCAAAGGTAAGCTGAAATACTTTCAACCTTTAATATATCTAGGACAGCGGCACTTTTTTGTGTTTTATACACATGGGTTTATCTTTTCCTCCTTCGTGGTTGATCTCACTAGTCAATCACTAGTAATCACAAGTTATTCACTCTTTTTGTTTGTTTGAATGCCGTGTTATGAGCATGTAAATCATGCAAATTTGTTTGGTAATCATTTATATTTTATTGATTTTTTAATTTAAAATTGAATTTGAAAGCTGTGGACAGAAGGCAAAGTTTCGGCATGCAAAGTTTTGACTTTGCAGGAAGTGTTAAAACATGCAAAAATTTGGAAGATGTTTCAGTGTTCCTTTGGTAAAAGCCATTGCACAGGATGATTTTTGCCTATCACATAGCGATCTATAGGGATAGAACTGAGTGGTATGCTGCAAGCCTAATAACTTTTGAGGACTTAGTTAGAGATACAATATAAGCACAGATGCACCAATTTTTTTCCGTGTATAAGCCAAAGGTTGATTCAATGATAATCAAGGCTAGCAGCAGTGTAATACATTATATATGCATCCTTAGGCTACACTGTATCAATAGATCTATTGGACATAGGTGTAGCTTGTTGCTAAGGCTTGTGACTTACAGCCATAAGTTGTTTGTGCAATCACAGAAAGTTGTGCTGAAATATAGAGGAATAAGACAAAAAGATAAGCTGAGAACGAGCTGTGTGAATAGAGCTCTCTGTACGTTGTTGTCCGAATGGACGTAATACAATACATCAGTCTCCAAACATATTAGTTTCATAGAATATGTTCCTTAATAGGTGTGTACGATTTGAAAATATTTGTGGAACTGTATCAGTTTCCTAAGATATTAGTTTTGTAGAATATATTCCTTAGTATATGTGTACAATTTGAAGAAATCCATGGAATAATCTAAATCATTATTTTAACTCTTCAAGATAAAAGAGCATTTACAAAGCTTCGAGCCTGTTTTGACTTGCTACCAGTGCATAATTAACAACCACGACCCTTTTATCAATTGTTTGAGCTGGAATGAAGAATCTTTCAGGCCTTTCAAGATTACCTTGATAGATACACTATCAATTCAGTAATTGAGATGAAGGAACACCCAAATTTAATTGTTGACCTTAGGCCCCTAACCTGTGAATTTTTTCAAAGCTGCCCTAGAAAGGACACGATCAATATGCCATATTGTATCTACAACTCTAACGATATATGCCAAAAGATTGGGATGCCATGATATGTTTCTACCATATGCTGGACTATACAGTTTGTGGGTACCCTTTGATTTATGTTTTGCCCTTGTATTTTCTGTCATGCAGGATGCAACCACTCCCTTGACTGAGGCAGAAGCAGTTGATATGATTAAAGATGTTTTTGCTTCGGCAGCCGAGCGAGATATTTACACGGTGCTGTTCTTATTCCGTCTGTTAGATTCTTTAAACTTGTAAAGATAACTTTGAAGTTAGATTCCAAATTCGTAGGTGCTTGTGTATCCTAAAGTTCTAAGCGTTACTCACAAAGATATTGGTTGTGTTTCAGGGTGATGGCTTGGAAATAGTAGTGATCAATGCAGATGGTATCAGGAAGGAGTTTATCCAGTTGCGTTTGGACTGATGGAATGTTTTCAGAGCAGTATCTCAGTGGCTTTACTGTTCAATGTTGTGGCCTTTGAGGAATGTTTTGGATTTTAAATTTAAGATATTTCAAATTATATTTGTGGCTGTCGCTGCTATAATTTGGATTGCTTCCCCTATTTTCCAATTTTTATTAACCAGCTCTGTCCATACGTGATTTGATAAGCAATTCACAATATAAAATTTTAAGGTTGTCACTTCGGTTATTTTGAACTTGGCTATCAACCATTGCAGGAACGCAAGTTTTGCAATTACTCTAAAAGGGACATGAGCATATAGCTAACGATCACATGTTACTAACACCAGCAGTTGCTGTAGCCAAAGCTTATTCTAATACTTTCACAAAGATAGTCTTCCCGGGAATTCGCCATAGAATTAGAAGTTTTGTCCTAAATAAAAAATATAGCTTAAAAAGCTTAGTGTTTGATTTTTGAGCCGTAATGGCTTCACAGTTTTAGCTGTAGCTGAGGATTTGTTGCATCTTGCTTTTATATCTTTGACAATGACAAGTAAATGGGTGCTTGTATTTGCAGAATATGTAGAAGCAATTGTGTAGTTTAAGAATAGAAGGGGTTTAAAATAGAAGCTGATGAGCGGCGAGGCACCCCTACGTCCAACTATGCGAATCACGGGTGCTTACATGCAACTTGGTTGAATTCCGTAGACTGTAAGCATTTGCATACATCAACCTCTAACCAGTCGTTGTCTTCTCTACCTCGCTTGTGGTGTTCTGATGCAATGGTTAAGTGAGATTGAGGCAAATGATTTTTATGGCTTTTCTCTTTATCTTTTAGAGTTTAATTCTTGAAATGAAATGTAAAGAATTGAATATTGGGTAATTTATAATTATCCTAATCTATCTTTTTAACTCTTTTTAGCATAAGCATCTGATCTTATTTTCCGTGCACATCTTGATCATTTTCTAACCACTAGTGGGTTACTAGACGTTAAGCATCACTGGGTTGCCAAGTGTTGGGTTTACATTCGAGATGATCGCACTTATGGTTTTTACAAGATATAAAAGAGTGATGATGATTAAAGTGATAACAATGAAAACTTAAGAAATTATTAAAACATAAAAATATTAAACTACTAAATGTTTAAATGATTAAATCTAATTGTTGTAAGGAATGCTTGAAAAGCTTGTTTTTATTGTCGGTCATGTCAATGGGCTTAGGTACATTAGCGCTTGAATAAAGAGTTGGACATCTTTCTCACAGGCATTTGGAAAATAGTCTAATTCTCATGGGAACAAATTGTAAGAGCTTTGCTACAATTGCCAAAGATGTCTAAGTGTGGCGGAAGCATATTTATTTATAGGTTAGAACAGACGTTGTGTAAACGAGGCCATGTAGATGCATGGATAGATGCATTGACAGGGATGCGTCAACACGGCTGCGTATACGGGGCCTTGTATACGTGGTCGAGTTGACGCATCGATTGATGAGTACTTCATCATACCCCCATAGTTGAGTGAAAAGTCATCCTCGAGTTTCATTACAGTTTGGAAGGTATGAAGTTCTTATTACAACACACATGATGCAACACATCTACAAAGACACTAACTTTACTGACGCACCAGGTGCTCGAGTGTATAGAGAAGAATGAATTACAAAATGGTGGTGTTCAGAGACAAAATTAAACACCTTGACGATCCTAGATTCTCTGCTGTGCCGAAAGGTGCAAAAATTGTTAAAGAAGATCACACCGTCCTTGGTGGCGGTGGTTCTAATAGACCTTCACTAGCCTCTGGTGCATGTGGCGGCTGGGGTGTGGATGATGGTTGTCCCGCAGCAATTGCAACTTCCGGAGGCAACTAAAAAGCCTCTAAGAGAGCCCTCATTTTCTCTTCTTTGCTTTTGGGATCGTTCACTGTCCAAGCAGCTTCATCAATGTGTGCCGGAACTGGAACTTCCCAAAGGTATGGAAGTGCAGGAAAGAGTTCTTTTAGATTGACAAACCAGGTAGCGAACTGTTTTTGTTCGATGTCGAATACTCGGATTGATGTTTGCAGCTGTTGGTAGTCATTCATTTGTCAGGCCAAGTTCTCAGCAATCGCACGTTGCCCTTCAAAACGAGTGCGAAGAATCTTGAGTTCCACATTTGCTATTTCCAAATTTTGTTTCGTTGCTTTATGCGCTTGGAACTTACCCACGTGTAAAAAATATGAGGTGGCCACTTGCTTTTTTAGGTCAGACCGCGGCCTTTCGGCTGTTAGCATAGCCAGGTTTGTATAACGAAGGTTGGCCAACTCCATGTACTCTGTCATTTCTTCAACTTGCAGTTCCTTGAGGTGGATCTAAGCTTGGTTGTAGGCGTTCAATCCATCAAAGATGGGTTGCCACACCTCACCTCTTTCTCGGAGCTGCTGGAGCGCTTGGTTTAGTTTAGCCTTTGCCACTTGAATCTGCTTTTCATTTACTTCCTTCTGCAATCCCACTTGGTCAATGATTTTTAACCTTTTCAAGCTTAAGGGTTTCATTTTTCCAAGTGGTGATTTCGATAGCTGATTTTTGTCGTAAGGCTCGAACCTTCTCCATTGACAGATTTCGATTTTCGGTGGCCAATCTTCTCACATTAGCGTTCACCCTGGCTAGCTCCTCCTGCTATTGGTGGATAAAGTCTTTTATGTGTTGATTTTCAACACCAACATTGCGCAGGCGATGAACTTCCATGGTCGATCTGACATTCTCCTAGCAAACCTCCATCAAGTCCTTGTTTAGATGATATGTGTGAGCGTCTGTCAAGGACTTGTCAAAGATCGTCGACTCTCGCTCATCTTCAACCACCTGAAGTTTGGCCTGAAGCTGTTGAAAAGCTTCATCTCTGGTGAGTTTGCGGTTAAGGAGAGCTGGATCAGCAAGTTGGGCCCTTAATTGGGCAACTTCCATTGTCAAGCGTTGACAATTCACTTGAGCTACTTCAAGCTGCCCCTCCAAGATTAGACACTTGCCCCTTGCTGAGAGCAGCTTCGACTGGGTTGCAGTAATGTTATTTGGAAGATCAAAGACATTTGGAGGCGATTGCCCGGTTCCTACTAGTTGGTCCAACAATTCTTCATGTTGGGCTATGCTGATCTTGCTACATGAAGTTCCTGCAGACATCTATACATCTTCAAGTCCATGTAGATCCGGTATAGGCACTACTAGTGCATTAAGAGCCGTAGCAATCGTGTCAGCAACCACTTTAGCCTTAATTTTTTGTCCTTGGTGTTGCATCACCAGGATAGTTGCCCCCTCTCCATCCTCCAAGTGTACAGAAAAAGTAGCGGCATTTCCTGAAATTTCAAGGAATAATTGTTGGGTGGAGATCGTTACTTCTCGGACACCAGGATTAGTTCTTGCAGGTACTTGTGTCTGGGTGACAGAAAACATTGGCCCTGCTCTCTCTAGCAAACTCATTGATCGAGGCACTTGCTCTAGATGGCTCATTGCAGGGCGATAGACTGAAGGGTCTTCCTCTCCATTGGTTCCTACAGATTGCTCTTGTTGACTCAAGAGCGATTGTCAGATTTCACGTATGTGTTCTGCGATTGTCTGTGAGCCCGACCTCGTTGTTTGTGCAAGTGGTGGAGGTGGTTGCTGCTCTTTCTTAAGTCATGTGGTGGCCGGAGTCTTATCTTTCATCATCTCCCGCCATGAGGCAATCAGGGCATGCCTAAGTGTGTCATTGGCGTATTGTGTTATCCTTGCCCATTTGCACAATTTCCGGATTAAGCAGGGAAAGGGTAGAGCCCACCTTCCACGTTTGCTTTCAGCAAATCTTTTCTCAAGCTCCAGAAACAACAACTATGGAAGGCTAATTGGGAACTTTCTGCTTAGATCGACACATGCACGAGCAGAGAAGGCTGTGATCTTGCTGGGTCTTACCGTTGGATTCAAGTGGTAAGACGCAATTTTTGAGTATACCCTCTCTGCAGTGGTTAAAGTGCTAAACTCCTTGTGATCTACCCCATAGCACTGCTTGATCCACTCCCCTTTTACCTCGGGATCTACTTGCTTAGGGATCTCCACCACATTAGCTCTAGTTTTTGGCAACCCCAAAGCTTGTGCGATCGCTTTCGTAGAGTAAGAGACATAAATGTCCTTGATTCTTACTTTGGACCCTGGTTGCCGATTTGTCCAGAAGAGGTAAGTCTCTCCTAAATACCATTCACCACTGGATGTGATGATTGGCCAAATAAGAGAGTTTTGCAATTGGATCTCCACATCTTCTGGTGTATTCTCTAGAAATGGTTTGAAGTTCAACTCTTGTAGGACCATTTGTTGCACCTCCCTTGGCCTAATAGTATTAAGACATGCCTGGGTCAGGGTGACCTCAAGCCATGGTGCTATCACCGGAGTCTCATCCCCTTGCGATTGTTTGCTAGGGATCTCCTCTTCAGGAATCTAATAAATAGATTCCACATCAGGTCCTTTGCGGAGGGGGCCAGTTGCATGGGAGCCCTCCGCGTACTTTGGGTGTCACACACCTTGTCTTCTTCCCGTTCTTGGTCGCTTGTCCCTTGGTTGGGACGGTCCTTTGTCCCTTGGATGCCTCAATTTAGGTGCCATCTGCAATCAAGCATAACCATTAATTAAATCGTGCACAAGTTGCTCAAAATGGCCCTCATACACCTTCTTATTTTGACCAAGTTATGGTACTGGCACATGAATCCCATTAGATTTCCTGAAGTTTTAGTTGATGGGTTAGAAACAAAAAACAATAAGGCACGAGTTGGAGTTTAAACTATTGTTTTTGTTTCTTCTCTTAAGAGGTGTTAAGTCTTTATTAATTTTAATTTTAATTGTGTTGTTTCAATAGACCTCACAACCCCAACAACCCCCCCCCCCCCCCCCCCCCCC
>MNCI01015434.1:29135-45693 GCA_015680685.1 Gnetum montanum
AGTAGAAGACGTAAGTGCTTGGGAAGAAGAGGTGAGGCAAAAAAAATGGAAAAACTCCTCCAATTGGTGTGCAAGAATGGCAAAATCCATCGCGCAACAGTGGTATATATAGTTTTTGCGCGCTGCGTCGACACGGCTGCGTATATAGGGCATAGTCGATGCAGGGGTGTTGTGATTGTTGACCAACATTGACCAAAGGATAAAAAGCCTGAAACATGGAATTAAAACGTCAAATTGGGGTGGTTTACGAGCTTGAGAGATCGGAGACTTGGCTAAGAGAAAGAGGAAGGTAAGTGAGGCCAGAAAAAGAGTCAAATGTAGGAGAATGTTATGAGAAAGAACTCTGTGGAGAAGAATCAACCAACAATATCAAGAGGATGGAAGACTAACAAACAGAACCAAGGATATGCAAGTGGGTCCTCCCCATAGTAGGCAGTAGCCTTAGTAGCCCTTGCATATCGTCAACACCGGAGTCCGTGGACCTCGGAGTCAATGAACGGTGATCGTAGGTTAATACTTTCATCCATGAGAACTTGTCAAAGCGTTAGGAGTTCACGTAAATCACGACAAATCATCGAAACATAAGACTAGCAGTGAGGTGAGTCATGGAGAGAAATGGATGAAGAGAGAGGAGTGGAAATTGGAATTCCAGTTATCGATCACATGAAACCCCATGTAAAGTTGTGGTTAAGTGACCCGGTAGGACCTTTCCCGAGTTTAGACCCAAAACCAACCACCTACAGTGACATTGCAGCAACATGCAAAGACTTGTCCACCCCTAAGAGTACAAGAATGCACTCACGGAGAACCACCACTCCAACATGCGTGAGAGGAAGGAAGTGAAATGGGACTAAGTTAGAGGGGACGAAGCAAATCCCATAACTAGTGCTGTGGCCCATGAGAGGTGGTCTAAGGGGTGTGCTTTGAATTCCTACATAGTTATTATCTTATTTTTATTTTTATTTTTATTTTGTGGGAACCACACCATGCAAAGACCCATGTTGGTTTGCATGCATTTGACCAAGCGGTGTGCTTTGAATCCTCATGTTTTTGCGATGAGGACTGCACCATGTAAGGCCAAATTGCCAAGGAGCTTCCTTGTATGAAAGAACTTGGAGTGGTAAGAAATTCGTGAAGACACTTTTGCAAACCAGGGAATAGAAAAGTACGATGAATGTTGCATTCCCCTTAAAGTCACACCCGATTCAAACCATTGGGTCATCCCCACGTCTGGGAACTACATAAGTCACAAATTAATTAAAATGTTTTTAATTGAAGGGGGTTTGCATGTTTCCAAAGAGAGGAAAAATATGGAGTGGATGAATGGGTGGATGATGTGGACTCATTGCCGATTTTATGAGATGAAAGTAGACGTAAATTCCAAGAACAACAATGCGAGGGTAGGAGCAAGATAGAATGGGTGGACCATTTCACATGACCCATCGCAACGAAAACCAACCGTACCACACATCTGATGATAATAAGACGATTTAGTAGTAACGTACTAGAAATTAAACACACACACACACACATAAATATGTAAACAAAGAAACAAAAAAGTAAATAAAGAAAGAAAAACTACACAAGAATTTGCAAACATACGAATGATGTTGGAAAACAAAAAAGTGTAAAAAAAAAAAGTTCCAAAAAAAATAGTGAGGAGCTTAGTAGAGTGGATCAGCATAGAGAACGGTCTTCCCCACAACTAGGTTGGAAGAAGGAGACTCGAAAAATGGAATGAGGTTGTCCCTATGATGATAAGGTGGTAGCACTAGTTTGATGGAGTTCACAGAAAGGTTTTGATTATTGTCGATTGACTAACTATGTCCTCGTGGGGTCCTCAGGTTTGTGTATGAGCAAGGCCCCAGATGGGAAGGTTTCGAAGACAATATAGGGTCCCTCCCACAATGTTTGAAACTTGGTACATTGCGGCACATGTGTGGGGTTCCAGTAGAGTACCTTATCTCCACATCGAAATGTTACCTTTTGAATCCTAAGATCATGACATTTTTTATTATAGGCCTTGTGTATCTCATTTGCTGACAGGGCCACTAGTCGATTCTCATCTAGCACACTCAATTTGATAAGTCGTTTGCATTGTGCTAGTGGTAGGTCAGGGCCCAAGTCACTGGTTGTAGATAGTGTCTGAAGTTCTGTCTGAATTGGAAGTTTCGGTAGCTTTCTGTACACTAACTAGTAAGGGGAGTAACCTATAGGAAGTTTCTAGGTGGAGCAATAGGCCCAGAGGACTTCGTTAAGTTTGGTGCTCCAGTCCCTTCTATATTTACTAATGGTTTGAGTGAGGATTTTGGTAATCTCCCTATTGGTGACTTTGGCCTGCTCATTGGCTTGGGGTGATAAGGTGTTGTAAATTTATGGGTAACCCCCAAGTGTTGCATGAGTTTATGAAAAGTGATGCCTGTGAAATGCGTTCCATTGTTTGAGATGAGTGCACATGGTAGTCCAAACCTGTTTATGATTTTCTGTTGGACAAATCATGCAACGGTGTTTGAAGAACAGTCGATGATGGCTACTGCCTCCATCCACTTTGTGTAGTAGTTAACAGCGACGATGATGTATGCCTTCCCGTTGGACATGGATGTGATGAGACCCATGAAGTCGATGCCCCAAATGTCGAAGGGTTCCAGTGGTTGGATCCATTGTTGAGGTCCCTCCATTTGTGCAGTCATCCCACCATCTCTCTGACACTATTCACAGGAGCAAGCGAACCATTGTGCATCCTTAAAGAGTGTAGGCCAGTAATATCCTGCAAGTAGGATCTTAATGGCTATGCGTCGTCTAGCATAGTGGCCCCCACAAGGGCCCTNAAACTGCTATTTCTGTTGATGGTCCCACTCCTTTGGCAATTCTTTGATTGTGAGATAGATTACAATGTGGCTGAACCAAGGTGATTCTTTGGGCATCTGCTTATCGATTGCTCCCATGAAGAGGAGTTCATCTGGAAATTGGTCGGAGAGTGGCTCCTCCTCTTTTGCGTTGTCCCATCGCAACTGAGACAAGTGGTCAGCAACCACATTTCACTTCCCTTCTGGTCTACCATAATGAGGTTAAATTCCTAAAGAATCACCAGCCACTGTATGATATGGGGGCTCACCGTTGTTTTGTTCATCAAGAACCAGATGGCATTGTGGTCGGTATGCACAAACACCTTGTACCCGAGCACATAGTATCGAAATTTTTCCAAGGTGAACACCATCGCCATTAACTCCTTTTCAGTGGTGGTGTAGTTGAGCTGAGCACCCCCAATGCTACGGCTTGCATAGTGAATATAGTATGGGCATTTTTGGTCATCCCACTGTGTAAGCATGACTCCTAATGCATAGTTGGATGCATCCATCATGATGTGGAAGGGTCTGGACCAATTAGATGCTCGTAGAATTGGAGTTTCTACAAGTTTCTATTTAAGCATTTGGAATGCAAATTCACATTCCCTGGTCCAGACGAATGGAGCATCTTTCTTTGTGAGTTTCACCAACGGCTTGGCGATCTTTGAGAAATTTTTGATGAAGTGCCGATAGTAACCAGTGTGGCCAAGGAATGCTTGGATGACTGTGATTTTCTCAGGATCTACACTAATCCCTGCTTGTGAAATACAGTGCCCTAGAATGGTGCCCTCTTGGACCATTAAGTGGCTCTTTTGCTAGTTGAGCCGTAGATTAGTTTCCACACATATTTTCAGAACTTGCTCAAGGTGGTCCAAGGCTTGTTCAAACATGGCTCCATAGGTAGAGAAGTCATCCATGAATACTTCTACCCTATTGCCAATTTGCTACTAGAAGATGCTGAGGACAAGGCATTGAAAAGTAGCAGGCACATTACACAGGGCAAAGGACATCTTTTTGTATGTGAAAGTCCCCTAGGGACTTGTAAATGTTGTCTTGGCTTGGTCTTCTGGCACAATTTGGATTTGGTTATAGCCATTATAACCATCCAAAAAGCTATAATAACAATGCCCTGTGATGGTATCCAACACTTGGTCCACAAATGGGAGTGGGAAGTGATCCTTGAAGGTAGCCATGTTGAGCAATCAGAAATCTATACAGATCCTCCATTTGGCATCCTTCTTTGACACAATAATGAGTGGGCTAACCCATTTGCTATTCGTAATGGAGTAGATGAACCCTGCTTTCAGCAATTGTTTGATTTCATCTTTGACGACCTGCTTCAATTTGGGGTTCAACCACCTTTTTGGTTGTCGTAGTGGCTTCATGGAGGGGTCAATATAAATACGATGCTGGTAGACCCTGGGATCAAATCCTGTCAATTCAAGATATGACCATGCAAAAGCAGCCTCCCATTTGNGATATAAATACGATGCTGGTAGACCCTGGGATCAACTCCTGTCAATTCAAGATATGACCATGCAAAAGTAGCCTCCCATTTGTTCACCACCTTCAACAACTTCTTCTTTTGTTCAGGAGCAAGGGTGGCATTGATAATCATTAGCTTCCCATTCTACAAAAATGCATATTCTAAATGGGTCGGTAAGGATTTGAGTTCCAAGGGCTCCTATTTCAAACTTTCAGGGATTTGTAACTTTCCCCAATCATCATGATCATCAACAGTGGATACTTGTTGATGGACCTTTTCCAAATCATCCATGCTTTCTACATAGGTGTGTAAAAGCCCCTTAGATAGTTCCATGCATAAAGTGTTGCTAGTAGGGTCAGCGGTCAACCACTGGGTGCCTTCTTGATTTATGATTGCTACGTACAGGCATTGTTGAATTTGCAATTCCTCGGTACACCGACTACATGCTTAAATTGATATCCACTTAGCGGACCACAGCTGCTGCACACAGTTGCACCTGGATTCACTGTATGCAATACATAAAATGCACTTCTTCTCAATCTTTCCAAAAGGATTTTCCTTTGAAATTTCAAGGGAAAGATCTTGGAGTCCTAATTTTGCATCCATTGTGCTTAGCCAGGATCTTCCCATTATGATTGGAAAGTTTCCCTTGCAATTCCCAACATGAATGACAAGGAAGTCAGCAGGATAGGACCACCCACAAATGGTGGTCACAATGTCTTCCACTAATTCTAAGGGAACAATAATGGATTGGTCTACTAGCTCAAGCCGAATGTTGCTCTTATTTAATGAGGGCAGGTTCCAAGTCTTGTACATGTCATGTGAAATTAAGTTGGCTCCTGACCATGAATCCATAAGAGCTTTACATGGCTCATTTCTTGCCACTTGAATATAGATGAGGGGGCTTCTTGGATCAGTCAATTTTTGAGGAAGATGGCCTATCTTTATTCATTCTGTCATAGTATGTGTGAGCATGACGGTCTGTACATTGGAGAGCGTTTGGTTTGAAGGCTACTCGAAGGGTGGAATGGTGGAGGTGATTAGAGGTTTAGAGGCACTAGCCATAGGTGTCTGTGAGGGTATGTTCGGGTTATTAGGCCCGAAGAAGGGACATTTCCGTGGCTTCGCTTCCGGTCCACTCGGTTGAGGAGCCGATTGTAAGTTAATAACCCTCATAGTGTTATGTTGTTGTGGTTGTGGTGGTATTCCCCCCTGCATAAGTGGAGTAGGTGGTAGCTGAGTGGGGTGTTGCTGAGTAGGGATGGCAGGAAAAGGTGATGGAGGATAGTAGAGATGTGGGTTTTCCCCTAGGTGATGGAGACTATTCTTGAAAGTATTTTGGGAGGGTGGTAATGATTTTAAAAAGTCACGTGACTAGAAGAGTCCTGTGGGGAGACTGGTTGCTGAACATAGTACCCATAGGGATCTGGCTGTCGATAGGGGTACTGCTGCCTTGGAGGTGGCATCCCCCACAATAGTGGGTGTTGCCATTGCTGAAAATATTTGTAAGATTACGGTGGCATTTCACTTGAATAATATCCTTGCTGCTGGTGGAACTGCCTAGGGTTGCCTTGTGGGTAAGGCAACCTTCGAAGTGTTTGCCTCTTTGCTAAGTGAGGATTCAACGCATACATCCCAGACTCTTGTAGGTGCGACACCATGGGGCAACACCCCTTAGGATGTTTGTATTGACATATGTCACACTCATCATCTCCTTCTGTATCAGAGTCTGCAACCTGTTCTACTATAGCAACTTTGCCCTTACCTTTATTGTAGGCACGTTCAGCTTCCTTCCTCCTATGTCGATCACGATCATTACTTTTCTCTTTGGACTCCTCTACAATTTTCAGAACACTTTGAAATTTTTCATCCAAAGAGTCCCACATCTTGTCAACCTTGGCCGATATTTTAGAAGCAACTTTTTGTAGGGGCAAGGTTTTTTGGTTCACCGCTGCATCTAGCGGTGATTCTTCCTCATCTTCACAAAATCGAACTTCCCTCTTTCTGATGGAGGGATCTCGATTATACTCTTTTGCACTTTCCTTTTTTCTAAGTTCCCCCTCTTCTTTAGCCACTTGCTCAATTAAGCACTACAGTTGATGGGCCCTTAGCTCTAATAGTAATTCTTGGGTATACATGATAAGGGCCTTTCTGGTTTCAAAGCGAAGCTCATTAATGATATGGCAAAGTTGTGCCTGTTGAGAGTAGCCATGACTAGGACATCGATGTAATAATGAGTAGTATCTACTCATGGCTGCATCCAAGGGTTCATGACCACCTTGCTTCCACCCTTGGATCTGGCATCTCGAGTTAGCCACTCTAGAGTAGGTTTGATATTTGTTGTTGAAGATTTCCAGCATCATACTCCATCTCCTGATTGATTCTGACTCCAAAGACCGGTACCTGCTTTCTGCTTATTTGATGAGTGTGCGAGGGAATAGCTTAAGTTTTTGCCAATCATTAATTATGTTCTGCAGGGTGCAAGCATCATGGAACACTTGCAAGTGAGTCTGTGGACCACAATTATATCCCCCTTCAAATCTAGGGATGTTTTTCATGTCAATGCGCTTGATCTGACTATCTTTCAAGTGCCTACTGGGTATTTGAACTGCCTCGGTGATATTGAGCATACTTTGAGTAGCCAACAGTGGTTCATCTGAGTCATAGTCTTGTTGAAGGCCATGATGTCTGTGATGATTTCAGCTACCTCTCCTTTCTTGATGGTGAGACTCGCATGATTGGTCATGTCCTCCCTCACATTGTTTCCTTCAGTCCTTGCGACCACCATCACCTTGATTCTTTCTACCACGGTTATGATCGGAATCAGAACTGGATGAAGATAGAGTGGAGTGAGAGGATGGAGAAGAAGGAGGGGAATTTCCACCACCCCATTGTCGACCTCCTCCTCTACTCTAATGATGGCCTCGATCTTCATGCCCATCATTACTTTTGCCATGACCTTTCCTGCCCTATCCCCCATCTTCCTTGGGGTCTCGGTCACTTGATTGCTTGCTTTGAATGATGGACTGAATGATCTAATGCATCAGAGGGGGTTCGGCTGAATGAGAATCATGAAAGATAAGTTCCTCATCGTCTTACAATCCTTGCAAGAATAAGGGGTTACTGAACTATTTCCCCTTCATGTGTTCATGCCGTTTTGCCTACTGCTGGTCTTGTACACGTTGTGCCTCAGTTGGATGATAGTCCCGATAGTCATGATCCTCCATGATGTACTACACACCGTAGTCCTGAATGCCTAGTCTGATAAGATTATGAAATAACATTCCAGGCACTGATCAGTTAGGCAGTAATATGATGTTGCCCTCCATGTCCCACTAGTGTAGATGCTCATCTTGATGTAGGATAAAGGTGAAGTCGAGGACATATTCATCTAGATGCCTGTATACCACCTGACATTCTTGTGGCACCAGTGGGTTGGATCCATCTCACTTGTGAGAAGAAGACACTTTGGATTTTAGATAATCCACTAATTGGTGTACCTTACTTTTTACTTAGACTGCCTAGCATGCGTAGATTTTACTATCCTAGGTCCGTTCCAACGATGTGAATGATAATTTTGCTAAGGTTAGATGGCACATGTAAGACTAACAATCCTCAGCAATGGTGCCAATGATGAGTGGCAAGGTACCCCTATGCCCAACCATGTGAATCACACCAACCTCTAACCAGCAAAACCTTGTGTTAGAATGGTCGTTGTGTTCCCAACCTCACTTGTGGTGTTCTGATGTGATGGCTAAGTGAGATTGAGGCAAATGATTTTTATGGCTTTTCTCTTTATCTTCTAGATTCTAATTCTTGAAAAGAAATGTAAGGAATGGAATATTGTGTAATCTATAATTATCCTAGTCTATCTTTTAACTCTTCCTAGCATAAGCATTCGATCCCATCTTCCATGCACATCCTGAGCATCCCTTAACCACTACCAGGTTACCAGACGTTAAGTGTAACTGGGTTGCCAAGTGTTGGGTTTACGTTCGAGATGGTTGTACTTATGGTTTTTACAAGATATAAAAGAGCGATGACAATTAAAGTGATAACAATGAAAACTTAAGGAATTATTAAAGCATAGAAATATTAAACTACTAAATGCTTAAATAACTACATCTCATTGCTACAAGGAACAAATCTTTCTGTGTGCCTATAGTAGGAGTCATAAAGTGAACAGATCTTTATTCGAGCATTGTGTACCTGAGCACATCTTGTGTACGGCAATAAAGACGAACTTTGTGATAAACCTTGCAGCATTCAGAATAGATTAATTAATGTTAATTGCTGTTATTTAATGCTTTCCTTAGTTAATTAATGATTCTCTCTCACCCTACAACTATCCTAAGTAAGAACACATAGTATGATCACTTTGAGCATGTGTGTAACACTTGGTAACCTAGTAACGATTAGTGTTTGGTAATCCCAATAGTGTTGCATTGGTTTGAGATGTATACGACAAGTGAGAATGGATATTGGTGTTAGGATTAGTTAAAGCCTAGTTAATCATTAGTCAAATTAAATTAGTTACTTAGTTATCTCTCTCTCCTCCCTTATTAGTAGTAGGACATAAAAACACACAAAAAGTATAAAAATCATATGCCTCAAGTTTACTTAACCATACAATCGTGACATACAAGTAAGCTTGGGAAGACAACAATTGATCAACCCATTCTTGTTCCATGAAGACGCATAAGCACTTATTTCTTGGAATTCAATTGGATCGTTCGTGGATTCTCGTATTCATATGGTTGAGCATAAGGATACCTCACTGCTCATCATTGGCACTGTTGCTAGGGAACTTTGTTGTTTCTGCATTAACTAGAACATAGGAAATTTTTTACATTGTTGGAACGAACCCTTAGGGTTGGTTAAAGAAAAATAATAATATATAATACATTGCACAATGAATAGACAATCATGTCTCCTTCTTCGTACAAAAGTGTTTCACCGCTTAGGTCTAATACAGGTAACAATCAGAGGCATAGTACACATGATAATCTGTTAGTCCCTCAACAGTTTCATGTGGTATATGTTCATCCTAATGAATATGTACCAAAATTTACCTTTATCCTCCACTAGGATGAACAACTGCGTTGGCGAGACTTAGAAGGTAACATAGTGTTACCTCCTAATCGCTCTGTCCCAGGCATGCTTCTTTGTGATCTCATACGAATTGGTATGCAACACTTATAGGTAGAGTACGTTGTGCATGATCATGACTCTAGGTAGTACTGACCCACGAAGGCACAACATCAAAGGGATTTGCAATAGGAGAGACATCATGAATCCATGAAGGGAAAGTTGTTGTAGAATGTCCCACATGTCCTAAGCGAAAATGAGGGTGGTGAACCTGCCTTAGGTAATCGCCCACATAATGATGTTCCTCTCATTGACTTCGATCAAGGGGTTGTGTATCATAATCTTTACTCAACTATCCATAACCCATATTTTGGTACCGACAGACATGAAGGGTCTAAAAAAGGAACACAAGCACATGACAAAGATGGACATTTCGATCGTAACTGCGATTGAGGCCATGACCACTGAAGAGAAGGAAGCAGGTAGCATCGTGGTGACAGTCCTCCTTTTTCTTCACCTTTATCATCTCCTTCACCCTCTCCTTCAGGATCTAGATGCAATCATAAGGAAAAAGACCATGAGGATAAGGGTAGGAAAAATGAGAGTCATAGATGAAATAGTCAAGAAAGGGGACGAGGGAACTCTAGAGAAACACACCGTGAAAGAAGGGAGAGTAGGGAACAACATAGGAATCATAGACACCATAGACGGGACGATCACGATGAACCCCTACTCGCTACTCGAAGTATGCTAGACATAACTGAGGCCATTAGGACCCCAACAAGGCACCAAAAGGATAGTAGGGTCTAGAGATTAGACATGAACAACATCCCACAATTTGAAGGAGGGTATAACGCTGATCCTCAGAATCATCTACAAGCATTTCATGATGCATGTGCCTTACAAAACATAGAAAGCGAATGGAAAAAACTTAAGTTGTTCCCACGAACACTAGTCAAAGAAGTATAGAGCTGGTATCAGTCCTTAGAATCGGAATCCATTCATAGGTGGAGTACCATGTTAGAGTTGTTTAACGATAAGTACCAAATGTGCTCCTGAGTGTCCAATCTGCGAAAGCAAATTCAAGGTTGGAAATAAGGAGGACATGAACCCTTGGATGCTACCATGGATCAATATTATGCACTGTTACATCATTGTCCTGGCCATGGTTATTCGCAAAGGGATCAACTAGGCCATCTCGTAGATGGGGTTAGGCATGAAACACGAAGAACCCTTGTGACGTATGCCCAAGGGAGGCTATCTGACCTTAGGACCCATCAAGTTCAAATATTATTGGAGCAAGTTGCTAAAGAAGAAGGTGAGCTAAGGAAAAGAGAGAGTGTGAAGGAATATAACAGAGATCCTTTCCTCAAAAAGAGGGGAGTAAGATTTTGTGAGGATGATGAAGACTCACTACTTGTAGAGATGGTGAATAAGAAAACCTTACCTATCCAAAAATTAGCATCGAAAGTATCGAAAAAGGTAGACCAAATGTGGGATTCCCTAGATGATAGATTTCAAACCATTCTTAAAATAGTAGAGGAGTCTAGAGAGCAAGGTAGTGACTGCGAAAAAAGAAAAAAGAGAGAAACTGAACATGCACGTAACAAGGGTAAGGGGAAAGTTGCCATCATCAAAGAAGTTATGGATTCAAATGCAGACAATGATAGTGGATGCGAGATATGCCAATATGACCATCCTAAGGGATGTTGCCCTATAATCTCACATCTACAGGAGTCTGGGGTGTATGCATCCAACCCACGATTAAACAAAAGGTAAACACCCCGAAGGTTACCTTAACCTCAAGGTAACTCAAGACAGTTCCACCAACCCTTAACATATTATCCAAGTGGAACTCCAACACAACCAATCAAGTAGTATCAATAGTGGTAATACCCACAATCATGGAGAATGCTAGCACCAAGGCAACAGTATCCTTACCAGCAACCTAACCCATATGGATATTACATGCAGTAGTCAATCTCTCCACATGACTCTATTGGTCATGTCACTCCTCAACCTCACTACCAAGCTTGTGAGTATTATAGGGCTCCTTCTCCTAGAGGCGATGTTCCACAAACATACCATCCTTCTCATTTGGCTTCACCTCTTCCACCCTTAACTCCATTACCACCTGCTCCAACTATGCAAGGTGAAATCCCTACCTAGTCGCAACAACGTAACGCCACAAGGATCTTTAACCATCAACCTATTGTTGGTTCTGACAACCGCATGAAGAAAAGACCTTTCTTTAGAACCAATAGTCCAACTAAGCCCTTGCATCCACAAGTGGCTGATTCTTCAACCGTCTTACTATCACTTGAAGCTTCAAATCTTCCTTCAACCCAGAAACCACGCTCAACACATAGGATCATGTTAACTCATGTTGTCACTAAGTGGATAAAAGCTAGTCATATTCCTAGGAAATTCTCTGATCCTGGGAGTCCTCTGATAGATCTACAAATCACTAGAAATGAACCGTGCAAGGCTCTTTTGAATTCAGGTTCCAGTGTCAACTTGATTTCTCAAGAAATGTACAAAGCCTGGAACCTACCTCCACTCAAAAAGAGTAACATTCATTTAGATTTGGCCAACTAGTCCATCACTATCTCTTTAGGATTAGTGGAGGACATTGTTACCACTGTTTGTGGGTGGTCGTATCCAACTGACTTCCTAGTGATTCAAGTAAACAACAGCAAGGGGGACTTCCCAATCATAATGAGAAGAGCATGGCTAAGCATAGTTGATGCACACCTAGGAATCCACAATCTTTCCCTAAAAATATCAAAGGAAAATACATTCAGAAAGATTGAGAAGAAGAAAGTTCCATGCATCGCATACAATGACTCAAGGTGTAATTGCATGCAGAAGTCATGGTTCGTGCAATGTTTAACATTGCCTACATGCAATCAGTGTGCACAAGTGACTGATATACAAAGATGCCTATATGCAGTAACCATAAGATAGGAAGACACCCAGTGGCTAACAGCTGATTAAGAGAGTAGTTCAACTATATGCATGGAACCAACTAAGGGTTTGACTTGTGCCTACATCGATAGCATAGACACATTAGAGTAAGTCCATCACCAACTTCCAAGCCTTGACCGTGAAAATATCAATTGGGGGAAGTTGGAAAACTTTGATAAGTTTAAGAAAGAGCCCCTTGAGCTAAAACCATTACCCACTGGTATGGAATATATGTTTCTTAAAAATGGAAAATCGGTAATTATTAACGCTAAGCTCACTTTGCAACAAAAAGAAAGACTGTTAAAGGTAATAAACAAATGGTCAAAAACCTTCGCTTGGCCATATCCTAAATTAACTGGAATAGATCCTAGAATATGCCATCATAGAATTTACACTAACCCCTCCATGAAGCCTCAAAGAAAACCACAGAGGTGATTGAGCCTAAAGCTAAAGCAAGTAGTTAAGGAAGAAATTGAACAACTTCTAAAAGCTTGGTTCATCTACCCCATTGCTGATAGTGAATGGGTTGGTCCCTTAGTTATCATGCCCAAAAAGGAAGGCAAATGGAGGGTATGCATAGATTTCAGACTACTAAACATGGAAACATTCAAGCACTACTTTCCATTGCCATTCGTTGACCAAGTCTTAGACACCATTACAGGGCATCACTACTATAGTTTTCTGGATGGGTGTAGTGGGTACAACCAAGTAAAAATAGCCCTAGAAGACCAAGCCAAGACTACGTTCACTAGTCCTTGGGGACCATTTACATACAAATAGATGCCGTTTGGCTTGTGCAATGCCCTTGCAACATTTCAACGATTAGTTCTAAGCATATTCCAATAGTAGATAGGAAATGGTGTGGAGGTCTTCATGGACGACTTCTCCACCTATAGAGCAAACTTTGATCAAGCCTTGGACTAGTTAGAGCAAGTATTAAAATGATGTGTAGAAACCAATTTATGGCTCAACTGGTACAAAAGCCATTTGATGGTCCAAGAAGGCATTGTACTAGGGCATAAAATCTCACAAACAGGGGTAGAGGTAGACCTCGAAAAGATCAAAGTTATCCAAGGAATTACACATCAACTAGAAATTGTAAAAGATATCCAGTCATTCCTTGGACACACTGGCTACTATAGAAGGTTTATTGAAAACTTTTAAAAGGTTGCAAAACCATTGGTTGAATTAACAAAAAAGGACGTACCTTTTGAATGGACTAGGGAATGCAAACTAGCTTTCCAAACATTAAAATAGAAGCTAGTAGAAACACCTATTCTACAAGCTCTTGACTAGTCCAAGCCATTCCACATAATGATTGATGCATCCAAATTTGCCTTAGGAGCTACATTTACATAGTTAGATGACCAAAAATGTCCTTATTAGATCCACTGTGCAAGTAGAAATATGGCTAGTGCACAACTTAACTACACTACAATAGAGAAAGAATTAATGGATGTAGTGTTTGCACTAGAAAAATTTAGGCACTATGTCCTGGGCTATAAGGTATTAGTACACATGGATCATAGTGCAATAAGGTTTTTAATGAATAAGCCAACGGTAAGCCCTCGCATCATACGATGGCTTGTAATCTTATAAGAGTTCGATCTTACGATTATCGATCATAAAGGCACCGAGAATGTAGTTGCTGATCATTTATCTCGGTTGCAATGATTATTTCCCAGACGAACTCCTCTTTGTACAATGGAGACAAATTAACCATGGAGACAAATTGGTACAATAGCATTCTTACCTATCTCCTTACACAACAAACACCACAAGGGTTTGATGCTAAAAAGAAATAATAATTTCTTCATCGAGCCAAGTATTTTATGGAAATTAATGGGAAACTTTACAAAGTATGTCCTAATGGCTTGGTTTGATGGTGTGTTCCCGATGAATATCAACTAGGAGTTCTCCAAGATGGTCACGAGGGTCCTTGTGGGGGTCATTATGCTGGGAGATGAACATCCATTAAGATCTTGCTTGCAGGATATTATTGGCCTACATTGTTTCAGGATGCCCATCAATTTGTCCAATCTTGTGAGCATTGTCAACATGATGGGGGGGATGACTACTAGAATGGAGAGTATGCAATAATGGATCCAACCTTTAGAACCCTTCGACATTTGGGGAATTGATTTTATGGGGCCAATTACACCAATGTCCAATGGAAAAGCTTATATTATTGTTGCCATTGATTACCTTCAAAAATGGGTAGAAGCAGTTGTTGTTAAGGATTGTACATCATCTACAGCTACACGATTTATTCAACAACAAATCATAAATAGGTTTGGTATGCCTTGTGCACTTATTTCTAATAATGGTACACACTTCACAGGTGCAACTTTCTGAAAATGAATGCAAAGCTTAGGGGTTGAGCACAAACTAACTACACCATATCACCCCCAAGCAAATGGTCAAACCAAAGTCACCAATAGGGAGATTACGAAGATATTGACAAGAACCATTAGCAAGTTTAGGCGAGACCAGAGCACTAAACTGAATGATGCTCTTTGGGCATACCACTCCACATGGAAACTCCTTATAGGCTACTCTTCCTATGAGTTAGTGTACGGTAAATTACCAATGCTTCCCATTCAAACTAAACTCAATACACTATCCATGACATGTGACCTCAACCTTGACCTCAATTTAGCACAAAAATAATGGTTGATGATCCTTAACCTGCTAGATGAGAACCGATTGGCTGCCCTGTCATCTAACGAATTGAACAAGGCCTTCAATAAACAACATCATGACCTAAGGATTAGGAAAGTTAAATATCAACCTGGAGATAAGGTTCTCTACTAGAATCCCACACATGTGCCACAACGTACCAAATTTCAAATGCTGTGGGAAGGATCTTATGTCATTCATGCAACTTTTCCTTTAGGGGCCATGATGATATACAAACTTGAGAGCCTGGATAACAAAGTTTTGCTCAACATCCAACAAACCAAACCTTTCCATGAGCTTAGGACAACCAACACTCATACTACCTCTGTTGGTGGACAACCTTGCTCGCTATTTCAGATCTCCTCTTTCCAACTCAATTGTAGGGGAGATGGCCACCTATGCCAACCATTCTAGGTCCTCAGTTTTTTTTTGTATTCTTGTTTTGCACATTTTTCAATATTCTTATTTTTTTACACCATTATTCACATTTTTACTATTTTTTTGTTTGGTAGATTTGCTTTCATTTGTCATATAATAAGTGCTCCTGATGGTGGATTGAATTATATAATATTGATTGCTAATGTTTGGTTTTTACCTTTGAATTATGATGTTGATATTATGATATGGTTCTCTTGATAAAACAAGCAATGAGTCCTCGTCGTCCATTCATCCATTCAACTCTGAGGTCTCCCTTGGCTTGAAACTGTACTGTCCCTTTTTCTAACTAAACTTATTGATGAACTAGTGGCTTGGTATTCTTCAAACCGAGGAAGGACTCAATGGATGAAAAGGGTGTGACTTCAAGGGAATTTGATGCATTTGTGCTAGCCATTCTCTTGGGTCCTTGAATGCTTTTTCTTGGAATTTCTACCATTTTACCATTGATCAAATATTAGTTGAGTGAATAAAAATAAGTCTTTGCATAGTGTGGTTCTCACGCAAAAAAAAAAGAAAAAAAGTGAGAATTCAAAGCACACCCCTTAGACATAATAAAGCAATATGGGCTATAAGCATTGGTTATGGCATTGGAAAGACATGTTACCCATGCCTGAAGGTCCCCTCTAACTAAGGCCATTTTTCATTTTTTGCTTCTCCATCTTGCTCTCCTTGGGATGGTGGTCACTCTTTGTGGAGGCATTCTTGTTGCTTCAAGAGGATGGATTGACCAAGTGTATTCATGCAAGGTCACTGAATGTGGTTGGTTTGAGTCCAGATTTGGAATGAGTTCTACTCAATCACATTAACCATGACATACACATGGGACTTTACACAACCTTGCTCTTGGGATTCCATTCCATTTCTACTCTCCATCTTTCTTTCCATGTTCCACCTCATTGTTAGTTTTATGATTAGTCCATATCTTGGTTGATGCATTGTTTTTCCTTGGTAAATTCTTGTGGGTAAGTTTTTAACTCTTGCTTCCAAATCACATTCCTGGAGCCTACGAACTCTTTGTTTTGTGGGTTTTTTAGGGCATAAAGGGCATGAGCCT
>MNCI01015434.1:47092-58060 GCA_015680685.1 Gnetum montanum
GAAGGAAATCAAAGTAATACATTTAATTGATAACTATACTTTATTGAATTTGAAGAGTATGTATTCTCAAAGAAAAATATAAATAATTTTCCTAATCTGTTTTTTAAATTTTATAAAAAAATTTTAGGCGGCTGCTGCTTTTTATTATTAGATGTAATACATTATTCTCAAGATCATAGTTATCTAATTCTTTACATCTTGAACCCTCAAACTTTCCACGGAAGCCTCATGAATCACGGAAGCGTTGTCGCTCATTAGGTTCCTCCATGATATCGCTTTTACCCATGGGTGTCCTCTCTGTGTAACTAAAGTGCTGTTTATTATAAACTACTGCTCACGAAATTGAAAGTTCAGCGCCAGCATCATCATCAATGGCGATGACAAACGCTGGATGCAGCATGCGCGCTTTTTCATTCAAACAGGTACAGCGCCACGGGGAACTGTGCCCCGATCCATCGATCCAAAAGAATGGGCCGTGGCCTGTGCCCATAATTTCAGGCGTTGACAACCGTTAACATTGCAGCAACACCACCATCATCATCCTTCTTAATGAAACATTGTAACATTGGTTTTTATTACGCGGACCACAAGCACAAAAGTGGGCATTGATATTCATCTTATTCTTTATATTAATATTGAATGCTGTGGATCACATGAGTATGTTGGCCCATTTCGCTTTCGGGCGCGTTTGTCAGCAGCTGCCACTGCATCCTGCAAATACACTCCCCTTGGCCTTCACTCAGCTGCATCCTCGCTTCTCCGCATCTTCCACTGCAGCCTTGGTGTCATAAAATCGTGAATATATATATATATATATATCAGTTGTGCCTTTCTCAGATTTCTCATCCTCGTTCTCAGAGCGTTTCTCAATTCAGCTGCTAATTGTCATTAATCATCAGTTCCTTCCATATATCTTCTCAACTCAATACCGACCATGACTGTTAGTATATTTATGTTGCTTTGCTTTTGTTGCATTGAATTTGCCTTTTTCTTGGTGGTCTCAATCATATATGATCCTTTGCTAATGTTTTGTTGATTTCAATCTGCTTTGTTCTTGTTGGTTTCGATCATATACATAAAATCTTTTGTTAATGCTTTGAATCAGATCGTGGAGATGGAAGTGCACATGTGCTGCCCAGGTTGTGAAGCCAAGATCAGGAAGACTCTATCTAAACTCAAAGGTAATTCATTTTTGCGCAAATTAGAAAGAGCAAACTCGATGTGTTTCTGATCACCAAAACTGGGTTTTGTGGGCCGGTCTAATTAACATCATTGTTGGTTGATTGTTTTTCAGGGGTGGATTCGGTGGAGATAGACATGCAGATGCAGAAAGTGACAGTGAATGGGTATGCGGAGGCAAAGAAGGTTCTGAAATCTGAAGGCAGTGAGGAGATCAATTAAGAAAGCAGAGCTATGGCCATATCCATACAACGGTCAGTACCATCCTTTCACAGGGCATTACTTCAAATATCACAGGGATCTGCAGAACGCATGCTCTTCATCTTACAACTACTACAAGCACGGCTTCAACGGAAGCACTCACGGCTACTACCAAAGTGCTCCACATTCCAACATTGTGGATGATAGCTCATCTACTGTGTTCAGCGATGACAATCCTCATGCTTGCACTGTCATGTAGTCCTGCTACTTCTTCCTGAATTGTACATTCTTTTTGGTCCTAGTCCTTGGCTTTGCCTAATAGTGTGTTCATTGTTTTTGTTCTGTTAAGATTTAATTCGGCAAGCGCCATAAGATGTCGTATAGCAAGCTTTATTATGATGTTTTAGAAAGAAAATAAGCCATACTGCAGGGCAACGCTGTCCGCCCGGGCCTCCACCTTGTTCTCAATCAAAGAAAGACCACCTATTATCTTGACTACTGCTGCTTCTTGTATACTGCTTTCTCCGTTTATCTTAAACAAAGAGTCTCTACAGATTTTGTGCATAAAGTTTGACTATCAAATTCTGTGGATGAAAACTATGCCTCAAACTTGAATTTACTTGCTGGTATGTCTTTAAAAACTATAGGGATATATTTATATATAAAAAAGCAATGACTCCATTTATCTCAGTCGCATCTCTGTCCCGTACCCCACTTTTTTCGCATATTTATAGATAAATTAAAGGAATAAATGTAAAATCCTTTTTTGGGCATATTTAACTCCTTTAATCATGTTATGTTAGTGAATGACTCTGTTTTTTTCTAAATGAATCCTTATCCTTTTTTCCATATTTATAGATAAATTAGGGAAATGAATGCTTATTCTTTTTTGCATATTTATAAACGAATTAGGGGAATGATGCAAAATACCTCTAATCATGTTATAATCATCATGTTATGTCAGTGAATGAATGTATTATTTTTGAACATATTTTGTAGATGATGTGGCTTTGATTACAAAATCAACTATAGTTCAAAATACTTCAAATTCTCCATGGAGACTAAAAGTTTCTAGTTTGTGTAATAGCTACAAGATTAAATTATGTGCTTCAAAATGCTTCAAATTCTCCATGGAGACTAAAAATTCTAGTTTGTGGTACTAGAAATAGAAATTACAAATTTTTATTGGATAAAAAAGATTAATATATGTGAATTTTATAAATATTTGGGAGTTGAATTTGCTAGTAATTATAGTACAATATCCTTACCACTCAAAGGGTTTCAAGTGGCAAGTGGCATGCGAGCTCTAATTGCTCTAAGAAAAAATTGGAGTAGGAAACAAATTTTGGCATGGGAGATTAGAAGGAAATTTTTTTGCAGGACCAACCTATATTATTATAAGGGTGTGTTGCCTAGGGACCTTCTATTTCTACACATAATTGGAAAAAAATTAGAGCATGTGCAAAAACAATTTATTGTCTTATGATATCTTACTTTTACAAGCACATTTACTTCCTCTTGAAGTTGAAGCCTTTTGACAATTTATTGATTATACTAGAAGTTAAGTCACATGGAGGAAGTCAATTATGCTAAGGAGATAATGAATGCTACACAAGAAAATGGATGGTTGCATAAAGTATGACTTTAGTCATGCAATATTGTAATGTTTAAACAAAAGGCTCTTTTAGAAGACTAAAAGAAAAAGTGTTGGCTAAAGTTTGGTTAAACATGTTAGGAAAAAACCATTTTTATTTACATTCTGTTAAAGGAGGTTTGTTATCTAGTACTAAGAAGTATCTATTTTTAGCTATTCCTATTCATTTAAGGAATTAAATTACTAGAGCAAGAATGAGCTCTCATCATCTCCTTGTTGAGATAGGCAACAATGAGCTGGCATCATCTTCTTATAGAAATAGGTCGTTGGATCAATTTACTAAGAGAAAAGCATATTTGTAGACTATGTAAACAAAGCATAGAAGATGAAAAACATATTTTTTTTATTTTACCAATTTTTGGCTTACATTTGAATGAATTATAATATTAATTGTAAGCTATTGATTGTTTTCTTTCAAATTAACCTTATTTGCTTAGGGCATTACATCAATAGTGTTTTCAATTTTCTTCACAAATATGTTTAGACTTTGTAACTATCCAATAAATCCTTTTTGATTTCTTAGAGCATTTCAAAAATATATTTAGACTTTCTAACCCTCCAATTTCGGATGACGATAGGACATATGACCATGCTTTAAATGACCAGATGAATCCTCAGGATATATAATCATTCTGGAATATAATTGCTTTACAACCACTTGCATATCGTATATACATATAATACTGTACAATTCACAAGAACTTTCAAAGAACATAACAAGATCATAATAGCATTTTCCATTGGACGACGTGGAATATCCTTCGGTCAATCTACACTTTAAATTGAATGCATAATCCTATTTAGAACAGAAGATTACTTGCTTCCGAGAATTAAAGGTACGCTACATAAGCCATTAATGAAAGTGAATAAAGGTATGCAGCCACTCCAAGCCTCGAAGATAAATACCACCGAAGCAAAGATATTGACGAAGCTTGAATTTTAGGCCTGACTAACTTTGCCTGGAAGGAATAATCCGACTTTTTTAAAAAATCGATAAATATGAACCTTGCAAATAAAAGCTAACTAGGTAAGTTCACCATCGAGTGTTTGAAACCTAAACATACTTGTCGCGGTCGTACCAGGTCGCGCTCTCGTTTACAGGAAAAGTAAAGCCAAAAACAAAGGCCCATGCCTGAGGATTAAAAAAGAATTCGTTTGCTTGTTTCCGCATTAAATTGCAGGAATTTTAAGAAACCCGTTTGTCTTTACGACCTGCCTGTACAACAGAGCGATGTGGTTTTCAGTTTTCAGGCCTCAAAATGGTGTGGATCAAGTTAGCAACAATAGAATGCTGTATAACGTATTTTCTAGGAAAAGCTTTTCATCTGTTTTTTCTTTGATGAAAACCTCAAATTGACATCAGTTCCAGTTTTCCTTAAGCACGGCGAATCATGACTTTCCGCAACTTCGTCACGTTAGGCAGTAATGGCACCTGTCTCATAGTTTTTAGAATAACTAAGAGTCCGCCTTTTGCAAAGAGAAAAATGCTTCACTGTTGGAAGATCGCAGATAAATCGATACTATTAAGAAGCTTCTTCAGGCCGGGATAGTTGCGCATGGTCATTCACAGATAACTTCCGTGATGTAGAAGTTTCTTAAAACATACGCCGCTCTTGTTAGATTTCAGGAATGTGTTTGATGACATGCCTGGGAAAAATGTGGTTTCCAATATCCCAAACGAGCTTTAAGGCATTTCTACAGGATGTTAGAGGCCGGCCTGAAACCCAATAGGGTCACCACGGTAAGCGCCTTTGCCGCATATAACAGATGAAGCGTGGCAATATTCTGGGGTCTATGACCCAAGACTTTGGCATAACTCTCAGTGCTCAACATTATGCACGCATTGTTGCTCTTCTTGGTCCGGTTGGGTTCTTTGAATTTAGCAATAGTATGCCCATTCTTCATGATCATGTTGTGTGGCTTGTGTCTTTGGAGATTGTGTAATCCATTCCAGCTTTGATCTTGATGCATATGATGCCAAGAAAAATTTCTGGTATTGGAACCAATTAACTTTGGCAGGAAAAATTTTATCGAGGCATCCAATTAGCGGAGACTGATGCCACCGACGACTGATGGAGTGTAGAAGATTGAGATGACAGCATGGACAAAGCTATGTTGAGCTGAATGATACCATATGTGAGAGATGTTCCAGGGTGGTGGCTCTCCTAGGCTCTCCCCATGGTTTGGGGGGCCATGGAACACTTTGAGGCGTCTTTGGGTGACTCTCAAGTGTTAGAAAACCTACCTCGGCTTGGCGGTACCAAGCTAGCAACAGGACACCCTCTTATTGTAACTCTCTTCTAAGTCCTCTTCATTCCCCTTTCACCATGGAGAACTACATGGCCCTGATTCTACGGTAGTCGTAGATATGTAGGCAGCCAAGATTGGATAGTTTTGGTGCAGTGCCAGGCTACACCTTGTACCAGATCATGAGGGATTTGGGGGTGAGGCACCTTCCCTTATAGGTGCATCGTTTCCCCTCCCACTGATGTTGTCTACAAGGTTGTGTGTGTGCTTGTTTGCATGGTCCTCGTTTTGGAGTTGGTTGCCCTCTGTGAGGTGCGTTGCCATATATGTTAAGAAGCTATGATTCTGCTTGCACTCACTCTTGAGTTGCTTGCTTCCTTGAGGTGTATTTCCTAGGTCTTTTGCCCTAGATCCATTGGGTCTCAGTGAATTCCTTGGGGTGCCGGACAACGTCGGGGCAACATTGTTACAGATAGTATCAGAGCGTTTCTAAAATTGTGTTGTGATATGCATGTGCATTGAGGTTGTTCCATTAATGGTCCCTTTGGATTGATTCCTGGGTAATCTAGGATCATATCCTTATGTATTCTTTGAAGAGTTGCCTTATGGCAATGTTTTATGCTCTTCATGAGGGGGCAAATGTTAAACTGTGACCAACTGATGTCTGTTGCTCTCCTTGAGGATGTTAATGATTGCGTTGTGGTGATGTCCTCCACTTGTTTACTTGTGGTTGGACTAGTTGTGATTGTATGTGATATGGTAGAGAGGAGTTCTATTGGCAACTTAAGAATTTTGTTGCTCAAGGAGCTCTCATCTTTGGTCTCCAGTGATTCATCTGGGATGAATCGTACCGAGTCTTCGCTTCGGTTTCCACCTAGATGACATGTTTCGAGGTGGCATTTGTTGAATTATGCAGGATAGGATATCCTTGCACTCCCACACACCCTAGATACAGTGAGTATGGGAAAATACAAATTTGGACAAGATGGTTCCTAGGTACCTCAGGATGGAGGGCCTTCAGACATGTGCTCTTGGTAAGCCTTGTTTTGGGTGGATTAAGACCATTGCTGGTAGACTTTGCATGCTCATGTTTGCGATTGTATGTTTGTCTATTTGTGTATTTGTGTCTTATTGGTTACGCTTTCAAATTCTACATGCGTGTTATCTTCGTCATGTCTATCGTTCGTAATGCAAGGCTTGGTGTTCTACGCGGTATGATGACTTATTGTTGGGAACATTGAGGATGCTTTTTGAGGCCGTTTGTGCCATCCCAAAGCCAAATGGTTGTTGTCTTGTTTGACAACTTCTTGTGTGTGAGGCATGATTGCCCTTGTTGTTGATCTTTATGAGTTGTGCTCTCTTGTTTGAGCTGGTTGTGTTGCCCTTGGATTTGTGGCATCACTCTTTTGATTGGTGACATTTCTTGGTCACTTTGATTGAAAGACTACTGGTGTGGGTCATCCTATTGTAGGTTCTTGTTGAGACTGCACCTCTTTTGATGAGAGTCTTTCTTGTGGACACATCCTCCATGATGTTGCTCATTGTTGCGAGAATTGGTTTTATGCAGACTTATTGTTGGATAGACCTTGGTCTTCCACCTTATTTTTGAGTTGACATGAAAATTCTCTATTACCCATGCCTCATATGATTGTGTTGAGATTTTGATCTTGGTTGAAACTAGTGGTAGTGGCTAGGAATGATTGTTGTATATAAATCTTGGAATTTTGAGAGTGTGCTAGCTCTCTTTGGGTGTGCCTTGTGATGAAATCGTTTGTTAGAGTGTATCTAATTGATCCATCAATGTTTTGCATGATTGATTTCTATGCATGTTGCTGAGGTCTTACTTTTTATGATGTTGCAAGAGTGATATTATGCTGTTATATGTTCATGCTTGATGGTTGTGTATGAGGCTGATGTGCTGATCGTGTTCCTGCTAGCTTCTATGTTTCTAAGCTTTTGTCTCAGTGTTTGTAGGCAGCACAGGTACAAAGATGCAGCCAGTGGTGACCTCAATTGATAATGTGAGCACTATGTCAATGGGGAAGTTATGTGCTCTTGCGACCTTCATGAACTGATTATTTGGTCTCAGAATCCCAACATTGGGTTGTAGATTTATCAGTACCTTGGCTGTGATGAATCAACAGGTTCATTATGATTTGTTTGCCTCTCCGTGCTGGGTGAGCACTAATAGAGGACGGTGATCTATCCTAGACCCTATAGATATTGGGCTATCAAATTGCATGAAATGGTATCCTTGGCCATGCCAGATACTGATGGCCCAGGAGTGGCCAATGCATTGAGGTCCCACTATGGCAAGTGGTGGATACTCAATTGGCATGTTTCGTTATTTGATCATTGTGTTCATGTCTTGAATCATTTTCGTTCGATGGAAGTCATGCAGTGGGTTTAGTATGACAGTTGATCATGTACGTTTTGAGAAAGTGGTGCAGTGTGACAGATGATTGTTTATGCTTCGTGATAGAGACAGGACAAATCTTGGGAACACTTTCTCTTGTGTTCCTAGGTTGGCAGAGATCTTGTCCACAAATGATCAATGGTGGTATGTAGCCTGAAATGCAAAAAAACTGGTTCAATGTGCTTGATCTTGATAGTGGGTGGTTCACTATGGCCATGTGAATTACAATGGCAGACTTGCTCTTCCATGTTGGATGTGATCATGGTGCAGCAAATGTTGGGATGGTGGTCCATCCTTGAATAAATGACGTTATAGATACATAAATTGTGACTTCTCTTGGTTGCCTTGCTTGGTGGGCTTGAATGTGCTCAAAACGCTTGAGCCTATGCTCTCATGATTAGGGGCTTCTAATGATTGTGCATGTGGGTGTGCTTTTGTGACCGATTGCTTTTGGTGCTTCTGAGGACTATGGTGCGCTCTCATGGCTTGGGACTTATTGCTGCTTTCATGGTCTATGATGTGATTCCATGATAGGGGACTTATTATGCCTAAGAGGCTATGGTGTCTTGCCGAATTTTCCCATGTACTCTATCCCTTATGTACACTAATGTATCACACAGTCCCTCCCTAATGTATTGTCCCATGTCTCTAGTGTAATGTCAATTCATGTTGGTGTTCTCACCTCCCTAGTGGGATAGCAGAGTTGAGCATGATATTACTTGGCGAATCTTTAATTCTATGAGGGGTCATTCTCCATTTCAATGGATGCCCTCTTCTATTCCTGAAATAATAAGACAAGTGGTATTGAGATAGCTGTTTCCTAGTTGGGACCTTGAAGCAGTTGATGTTTGGGAGTTGTTCCTAGTAGTGGTTCCATGTTCGAGAACTCATGGGGCTTGTTCTTAGAGATATAATGTTGTTACCTTGGTGAAATTCATGAAACCTCCTTTGTGAGGTCGTGTTGTTGATGTAAATTAAAGGTACATATCGCTCTTCTTATAAGCAAGGCATGATCTTATGTACTCTCTTAGTTTTGGGGGCTTTAGAGGAACTTCCTTATTGGGGTTCTCTAGTAGACCACCCTTATTGTAAACCCCTCGGGGTAAATCGTGTAGTGTTTTGAGTTGTAACTGATGTTGGTGAAGCCCATTCCATGTAAAACTATCTTGAGGACCAAGTCCTCCTATGGGAAAAATGTCGTTGTTGACTTGTGTCTATCATTTGGGGTGAATGATAATAGGTAGTGGTGCGACCTTGTCCACCACAATTGATGTAAATGGGCTTGACTGGGATGTATGAAACAAAAACCCAGATCTCCCAAGATGAAATAGAAATCCCTCTTAATAGAATTTCAAAGGGATGAATTGCTTGGTGTCTCGAGTTGTTCTCAAGGTGAAATTGAATTTGGGTAAGACTTGTGAACCCATGTCTTCCCTCAATTGGTGACAGTTCGACAATATGGTTTTGTTGGCTATTTGACTACTTGGGCATGTGTTATGGGTAAGGTGTAGCTGGGCTGCTATACTTACCTATGGAAGAAACCTCTCAAAGAGGATCCTTCCTACAAGTGCAAAAATCTAATGAAAGGTGTTGATCATGAGATGGGCAGTTGTTCTTGATACAGTGGGGAAATTTAAATGTTGGGAACCTTGATGTTCCTTAGAGAAATTCATGATCTGGTTGCTCTCAGAGATGACTCTATATTCTTTCCTGGACCTAGTGTTCAGAAAATGATGCTTGTCACATAACTTGGAGTGGGAAGGATAGCTTTTATGTAGCAAGTGCAATTGATCCTTCTCCATGAACGGGATATTATGGTTGCATTCAATGATGTGCTTATAGTTGACATGAGACATGTGTATGGAGGATTGTCATGGGGTTGACTGCCCAATAGATCCTCCACTCGTTCTAACAGTCGAGTAGGCATTCTTGATGTTGGACAATCATGTGAGGTGTTGATGATAGTTTGGGCTTGTTGTATGATAGCCTCTTGGAAAAGTTTCCAAATAGATTTTGGATCTTCTCTCTTATTGTGGAAATGGAATACTATGGGATGGTGAATTGAGGTATGTGATGATGGTGCCTGTGGATGACAAGGTCAAGCTCAAAAGATCTACCCTTGTACCTTGTTTGGAAGGGAGAACATGCTTGACTCCCTTCATACTAGCTTGAACAGACATGATGGAAAAAAATGCGCATGGTACAATTGCACGTGGAATCAGTGCTTAAATGGTTGCAGTGGTGAGACCCCATGGGTCTGGATGCGAGTAGTAGAACATGGAGTTCTGGCAAGCATGAGTTTCTTGCAGAGACATGGCTCTTTCAGAGCATGTCCTCCCTCTCAATTTGATGTTCCCAAGTTCCTCACCATGGGTAGTGGCCCTAGTGAGCCCTCAAAATCAATGATTTAAAAAAAATCGATGGGTGCTGAGATGCCATTCACAAAGGAACTCAGTGGGACTTGCGAAAGAGAAGCTATCTTCTTCCATAAGTATGGGTTTACATAAGAAGATATGTCTCTAGACCCTTAGAAGGGATGGATCTAGGGGATGCCTTAGAGACGTTGGCCCTTTGGTTGGACTCTCTTGCTTGTTATAGAGTAGGGAAGTCTTTGGGCTTCCTCCAATTGCCCCTTGTGTTTCATGCAAGGCATTGTATGGAAGGATGTATCAAGTGTTGGGGTTGGTAACTTCCTTCAAGCCTAGTGTCAAAGGAGTTGACGGATCCCCAGAGTTGACAAAGTTTTGAACCCATACAGAAGTGTACTCTCGAAGCTATCCTAGGCTCTACTCTGAGGATGTCACTTCTTTGTGTGGGGGAGGATAGTAAGAGATGTCCCAAGGTAGTGGATCTCTTGGGCTCTCCCAATGGTTTGGGGGCCATGGAACACTTTAAGGCACCCTTGGGTGACTCTCAAGTGTTAGAAAACCCACTTTGGCTTGGCGGTACCAAGCTAGCAATAGGACACCCTCCTATTATAACTCTCTTCTAAGTCCTTTTCATTCCCCCTCACCATGGAGAACTACATGGCCCTGATTCTATGATGGTCGTAGATATGTAGGCAGCCAAGACTGAATAGTTTTGGTGTGGTGCCAGGCCACACCTTGTACCAAATCGTGAGGGATCTAGGGGTGAGGCACCTTCCCTTGTAGGTGCATCGTTTCCCCTCTTATTGATGTTGTTTACAAGGTTGTGTGTGTGCTTGTTTGCATGGTCCTAATTTTGGAGTTGGTTACCCTCTGTGAGGTGCATTGCCATATATGTTAAGAAG
>MNCI01015434.1:67956-100394 GCA_015680685.1 Gnetum montanum
AACACATCATACACCTCATCTAGACTAAACCATACGTGACATATGAAATACTAGTCTAGGTGGGAAGATAGTGAACTATGACCTAAGGATAACTGTCTAGGTGCCACAACTAGTCCATCTGCGGAGTTCAACCGGATCGCACGTGTGACACTCATTTCATATGGTTGAGTGTAGGGGTACCTCGCCACTCATCATTGGTGCCATTGCTAGGGATGATGCTAGTTATCTAGATTAGTTATATCATACAAGGTCACTGTAAGGAACTTAACGATACATCTCTTAGAAAGAAAAATAATAATAATAAAAAGTCACATAAATTCACACACAACAATGCCTCTCCTACAAGATGATAATAATGCCACACTTAGTGAGGAAGTTCATTGGAGAACCAACGAACTATATAACGATGAAGATTGGAGTACACAACCTGAAGTGGGAGTTTCCTATAAGAATGAACAAAAACAACGTCATCATAATACACGAAAGCCTAACTTACCCGATGACGATGAACCCCCACTGGCCACTACAAGCTTAACGCAAATACAAGAGGCTGTTCGAATCTCATGTAGGCATCCTAAAGAGAGTCAGCTACCCAGGCTCAATTTAAACAACTTTTCCAAATTTTTAGGAGGCTATGACTTAGATCCGCATCAACATTTACTAGCCTTCTACGATGCCNTAAACTAGGAGGAAAAGGGTAAGAAAACCTAATCTAGCCTAAGTGCGACGAGCAACTGATTCCTTGATCAACCATACACATCTTGGACTTCGTGCACAACTACCACTAGGACTACCAAGCATAGATCCTAGGTATGCCACTGGGATTACCAAGCACAGATCCCAAATACACCACTGGGTTAACAAGCGTAGATCCTAGCTACACCACTGGGCTACCAAGCAGTCACACTTAAATGCTCGTAATCAAGTCGTACTCATTCTGCTTCTAGGAGTTTAAGGGTGAGAGAGAGAAAACAGTAAATAACATTAAATAAATAACAAACGAATAAATGACAAAGTGAATGCTGCAATGATGAAGTAATCTCGATCTTTATTGCCGGTCATGTGCGTGTCCAAGTACAACACACTCAAATAAAGACACTGTACAATTACATTCACCACACTGCAGGTAGACACAGGAAAAAATCTAACTCTGGAGGGATCAAACTGCCAGAGCTTCGCTACTCTAAAACTAGGATCCCCAAACAAGGGAGTGCCGTGTCTTATTTATAGATATGGCGGTGGACTGTGATATCGCGTATGTGATATCGTAGGGAAGATGCGATATCGCGGGGGATGCGTTATCGCGGCCTATGCGAATCGCATCTCATTACCTGGGTTAGTTATCTCATGTCCGAATCTCTACGATCCCTTTCTATAGTTGGTCTCATCTCACTGTTCATGTAATTGTAGCTCGTGTCCCATGTAGCATAGAATTTTCATCTCATTCCGATGATATTTACATGTGTGTGTTTTGTGGAGTTAGTGCAGATTACATTTAACCCTTCTAGTGCCCATGGACACTTTAAGTGTGGTTACACAAGGGTATTATAGGTTAGAACCTGCTTTGGGGAGGACCCACTTGTGTAATCTTTTGTAATTCTCACTTATGACATCGCTCACACACACTATTTCTTACCCTCAGCATAATTTCTCAATAAATTTCTTTCCCTACTATTATCCCTCTAAATTTTGATGTTCCATTGTACCATTACATACCCTTTTTCTCACCACCTAAGGTTTTATTGATAAAATCCACACTATCATCATTAATTATGCCTCTGGACATAATTAAATTACCCTAGACCTCCTTGATAATAACTAATGTCCTCAATTTCCAACGTTAATTTCAAGAAAATCCCTTCAAAATTTAGTCTTTTTGTTGTGCCTCACATCACTAGGGATGAGATATCGCATATGTGATATCTCATCCCACGTGATATCGCGTATGTGATGTATCATACACGATATTGCATCCCCGCCACCTATAAATAAGTCACCCCCCACAACACTTAGCGTCATTTTGTCATTCACATGAGGGGAGTTTTTAAAATTTTTCTCTACAACTTGTGATTGAGTGACCCTTGCTTTTCTCACTATATCTCGCTCGCTGGTACTCCGATTTTTATTTCATTTGAACCTGCTTGAACCCGGAGTGTTCAACTTAGTCGTGGGGGACAGATACTTGCCAAAAAGTGCCTAACATTTTTGGAATTTATCATCGCCAAAGGACATCAGCTAGGGTAATTAACTATAACACTTAGAATAATTGTGCCTAAAAATCATTTAATTCCTAGGTATACTGGGAAACTAAAATGGAAACCACCTAAGTCACAGGATTCATTATTACAAACTTTTAGGCACTATCACACGTGATAACATAAGATCATTAATTAAGGTAAGCAGTAAGGTTTAACTTAACTTCAAAAACAACCTTACTAACGCTTGACCATGTGATTTCAGATCCCCCCAAAATGTGGACAATAGGAAGGTCCTACCCAAGGTGGAAGAAAATGAGCTTGGAGAAGTGGAAGACAAAGACCTACCGGACAACATGTAGAACAGGAGGAGCAATCATTTAGCATTCATCAAGATGAACCTCCTACCGGATGGTCTAGGCAGGTAGAAGGAGGAGCTGTTGCAATGCCTAAACTAGGACAACAACTCACGTTGCCCCAAGATTGTGTTTAGGTTATCCATGAGAAGTCTACATTCACTGCGGTGATTGTGGAATTGAACTTTGAATCATTCATAGAGTTTGCTCTTAAGGCCATTAGGGATCACCTTAAAGGATCTCCCTTATGGCCTATCCTCTCTGAAAGTGGTGGCTGGTACCTAGGAGAGATGTACCAATTTTGGTACAATAGGGAGCAAGGCACCACTGTTAATATTTGTGGTGTGACAGTTGACTTCTCTACGTAGGCCATTTTGGAAGTGTTAAACCTTCCAAATATAGACCCCCAAGTTGCTCGGTTATCCACTCGTTTAGACTGTGATGTGTGAAAGGAGTGGTTAGAGAAGGCTTATGGTAGGGATAAAGCATTTGATGAATTGAGGACGGAAGAGAGGGTTTATTTCAAAATTAGAACATATCACCTCTTCCCCACAAAGGGCCTCAAAAGAATATCAACGTATGCAGCTAGAGGATGTGCAGTGTTGATGGGAAAGGTTAACGCTAACCTACCCCATCTATATTTGATAGAGATCTTGAGGCGGTTTGAAGAACGAAAGACAGGGAAGATGGAATTGCCTTTCCCCTATCTTATCAGAAAGCTTTTCCAACATGCTGGTATTCGAGGATACACCAATGATGTCCTCTTGAAAGCCCAAACTGCTTCATATGCTGAATTACTAAAGGTGCTAACTCCAAGAAAAAGAACTGGCAAAGAGCTAGGACCAAAACAAGAAGAAGAACATATGGCTAGACCTAGTAAACCTCCAGTCAAGGGTCCCAGCCAACAATAGGAAGCAGGCCCCATCACAGGCCAGGATCAGCCACCACTAGCACAAGACTATAGACCGTCGATGAGCCATCTTAGGGCCATCACGAGGACGGTTAGTTGGGGAAGTTGTGATGACGCAAACCTCTTTCGCATCATCGATGATGCCAGGTAGCCTACTCTTTCATTGGACCACACAAGGGGGGAAGTATCCATTCACACAGGAGGAGGAGAAAGTAAATGATCATAACAGATCTTAGGAAATGCGACATCTTTCCAGGTGTAGTTAGAGATTGGTGAAGACGCCACTGTGGTGATTATGCAACACCAGAATGCCACGGGAGCTACAGATGTGGTTGCAAACCACATCAAAGAATCCTTCAACATACCTATTGTGCCACTGGAAGATCTCTCAGGAGCACAGGATGCTCAAACTTTGGCCAAAACCTCAATGACTCCTGTGGAACATGAGGATGCGCTTGATAGATTACTTCAAATAGGGCAAGTAATGACATCCCTATTTGACATCCCTCAGGATGTAACAACAATTCAGTCAGACCTCATTTTCACAAAGGGAAAGCTGGTCTTAATAAAAGTAAGGGTAGAGCATGTTGAAGCTGAAGTGCAGAAACTACAAGAGCAGCTCGTGGCCTTACAAGCAGCACAACGGGACCCTTTGCAATATTTTTCCATAGACCAGCTAGAAAAATTTAGAACTGAGTAGCTAACCAAATTAATAGAGGAGAATAAAAGGGTAGTGGATGAAAAGGAGAAGGCTGTTTGGGATGCCTTCATAGCATAGGCTCAAACTCATGTACATCTTAAGGCACTTAAAGCCTTGTAAGAAGAAAATAAATAGCTTGCGACTGACAATCTTCGGTTGACCACTGTAGAAAAGCAAAAGAACGTTCTTGATGAACACTTTCATCAATTACGAGAAAAATTCATCCAAGTCAACTATGATGTGAGCCATTTAGCCAGAGAAAATCAAATCCTCTCAATGGAGGAGGTACGTGCGATTTGTCAAAAGTCGGTGATTGAGATAAGTGCGTGGCAGAATGAGGCTAAACAACATGAGAAGCAGAAGGAGCACTTCCGTAATCAAGTGGGGATGTATAAACAGATCCTTGAAAAGGAGATCCATATGGCCAAGGCCCAAATCAACACTATCAGTGCTCAACACACTGATTGGCTAGCCATATTGGACACATATGCCTTCACCCACCAAGCGGAAGTTAAGAACTGGGACCTGCAGATTTAGGACTTAACATAGTACATGGAGTTGGAAAATCTCAGATATGCTAACCTTGCCATGTTAATAGCAGGGTGCCCGAGGTCAGATCTTGAGTAGCAGGTAGCAACCTCCCATATTAAATACGAAGCAGAATTTGCAGAACGTAAGAAGCTGTTGGAAAAACTGGATGTTGCAAATTCTGAAGTTGAGGTGGTAAAAGCCAGCTACCAGGGATAGAAAGACGTCACAACTGACTTGGCTCTATGGCTAACAGAACTTCATGAATACAAGAACAAAGCCAAAGCCTATGAGGAGGAACGACAGGTGTTCGCGGCTTGGTATTTCAAGGCCAACCAAATGTTCCCACAAGTACCCTGTCTATGGGAGGTTCCGACTCCATCAAACATTGGAACATTAGCATGGATGGTACAAGATCCTCAGACTAAAGAGGAGAAACTCCAGGGCATACTTCGGCATCATCAACCTTCAAAATCTGGAGCACAAGACAAAGGGAAGGCCCCAATGGAGGAGCCACCACCACCAGGAACTACATGAGTTTCAAATTTTTGTAGTTATAGGATATTCTGTGTGTTGTGTCTTTATTTTGTTTTCTTTCCACACTGCTGCATCATTCCATTTTTCCATATGATAATCCCATACCTATCCATTGTGCAATCACTGTAACTCGAGGATGAGTTTTCATTCAGTCGTGGGGGTATGATGGGACGTGATATCACGTCAGTTGCGATATCGCATCCCCCACGATAGCACTTACATGATATCGTGTCTTCCCCTTTGATATTGCGTACATGATATTGCAGTCCACTGCCAGTTCTATAAATAAGAGGTGGCTCTTCCTTGTTTCACACATTAGATATTAGAGTTAGAAAGTAGCAAAAATCTAGTAGTTTGATCCCTCCAGAGATAGATTATTTTCTAGTGTCTACCCGTAGTGTGGTGAATGTAATTGTATGACATCCTTTATTCGAGTGTGACGTACTTGGACACGCACATGACTGGAAATAAAGATCGATATTACTTCATCATTGAAGCATTCATTTTATTTATTTAATTTTTATTTATTGCTTTCCTAATTAGTCTCTCTCCCCCTTATCTCATGTTAAACTGCGGAATGAGTACGACTTGATTACTAGCATTTAAGTGTGACTACTTGGTAACCTAGTAGCGTACCTAGGATCTACGCTTGGTAATCTTAGTGGTAGTTGTGCACAAAGTCCAAGATGTGTATGGATAATCAAGGAATGGATGCTCATCGTACTTAGGCTAGATTAGATTCTTTTACCCTTTCTCTCTTAGCTTAGATAATATTACTTTTCATTGCCTTCAGGAGTAGCATTAGAGTAGAAACCCATCATACACCTCATCCTGGACTAAACCATACGTGATAAATATAATACTAGTCCAGGTGGAAAGATAGCAAACTACGACCTAAGGATAACTATCTAGGTGCCACAACTAGTCTGGCTGCGGAGTTCGACCAGATCACGTGTGAAAATGCTTGTATTAGTATGGTTGAGTGTAGGGGTACCTCGCCACTCATTACCTATAAATACAGCACTTGGGTGCACAGTTGGAGAATAGTTTTAGTTTTTAGTTTTTGATAGTCTTTTTGAGATTTCTACATTCAAGTTTTGTTATTCCTAGTGCATGCTTGCAGTGTGATGTTTGTAATCGTATGACACCTTTGTTCAAGTGTGACGTACTTGGACATGTTACATAACTAGAAATAAAGATCAATATTACTTCCATCATTACCATATTCACTTAGATTTATTATTTATTTAATTATTTACTATTTTATTTAGTTAATGTTTCCATTTATTACTATTTACTATTCTTGTTATTAAGTGGAATGAGTATAACTTAATCATGAGCGCTTAAGTGTAAGTACTTGGTAATCCAGCAATGTATTATTTGGCACACCTAGTGACGTACGCTTGGTAATCCTAGTGGTAGTTATATGAAGTCCAAGGTGTGTACAGACGATTGGGGATAGATACTCATCGCACATAGGCTAGTTTACATCTTATTTTCCATTGTTTATTAGCTTAGTTAATTCATCTCTTTATCATCATTAGGAGTAGCATAGAATTAGACAACATCATATACCTCACTTTGGACTAAACCATACGTGACAAAGCTACCACTAGTCCAAGTGGGAAGACAATGAACTACAGTCAAAGCATAACAATTTAGATGCACAACTATTTCCATCCATGGAATTGGACCGAATCGTGCGTGAATGCTTGTGATTCATATGGTTGGGCGTAGGGGTACCTCATTAGTCATCATTAGCACCACTGTTGAGGATGGTGCTAGTTATCTAGATTAGTTATATTATACATAATCATTATAAAGTTATTAATGATATATCTTTTAGAAAGTATTAAATCACACACATTAGAAACCAACAATAATGTCTCTCTCACAAGGAAGTGATAATGGACCATATAATGAAAGAATTCATTGGAGAAGTAACAAGATATATGATGAAGAAAATTGGAGTGGCCAACCTTATGCAGGGGTTTCATATGTTGATGACTATCCTAACAACACTCAAAGACTACATTCACCTAAAGAAAACAACCCTAGGGAGGATGAAGTAAGTCCTGGACCAAGGGAGGCCTCAAGTCCTAAGACCTCCTTGAAACCAAGAAATGATAAATTAAGGGACCATGGGGAAAACCATAGAAGTCATGGAAATCTTTTCAATTTATCATTTTCCTCTTCCCCTTCAATGTCTAGTTTTGACAAAAATGAACTGATGTATAGAGATAAAGCTTCAGTAAAGGGTTGGAATAAAAATAAAAATCAAACCCATGGAAACACTCAAGGTCATCAACATGAGCATAAGCAAAATCATCACAATCAACCAAATAGAAACTCTTATTACAACATGATCAATGATGATGAACCCTTGTCGGCCACTAAGAGCATGATGAAGATAACAGAGGTAGTTAAGATATCTCGCAGGCATCATAAAGAGAGTTGCCTACGTAGGCTTGATATGAATGACATTCCTAAATTTGCAGGAGGCTATGATTCGGATCCACAACATTATTTACAAGCCTTCCATGATGCCCATGTCTGGTACAACATTAAAAGTGAGTGGTAAAAGCTTAAGCTCTTTCCTAGGACACTAATTGATAAAGCCAAAGTGTGGTATAGATCATTAAAACCAAATTCAATTTGACGATGGTCCATAATGTTGGAATTCTTCAACAAGAAATACCAAACCTATTTGAGGGTGTTTGAGAAGATAGATCTAAGAATGGAAGTAAGAATAACATGAACCCTTGGACATGGCCTTGGATAGATATTATTCCCTATTGAATAGATGCCCAAGCCATGGTTTCTCCAAGGAAAGTCAACTTTTTCACATCATAGATGGGCTTTGTAATGAAACAAGAGAGACCCTTGGGATGTATGCCCAGGTTAATTATACGAACTACAAATCCATCAAATTTGAGAACTGATCAAACATGTGGAAAAAGAAGAAGGAGAGATATGTAAATGGGAGAATGTTGAAAAAAATCATTGGGACCCAACTCTTCAATAGAAGGAGGTCCATATCTATGGTAAGAAGAAAGAGATAACTCTCAATAAAGTGACCCTGCAACAAACCATGCTAATAGAGAAGTTTATTGATGAACTTGAAGCAAATTTTAATAGGATGTCCAAATGGATATATGAAATCATTACAACTTTCATTGAGACAGTCGAGGAGAGGATCATGCATAACAAGCTAGGAAATCATGGTAAATAAAGGATACATAACCAAGAAATAGCTAGGAACACTTTTTGGTAAATAAGAAACATGGTTGAAGAAAGTGAGTATATAGACTCAAAACCACAGATGAAGATAATGGATGTGACATCTACATATATGACCATTAGAAGGGCCATTGCCCAGTCTTGTTGCATCTACATGAGTATTGGGTAGGTGCCTTAAATTCGAAGTTTGTATAGAAGCACATGCTTGAGAGATTTCCTCTTCCACAAGGTAATTATAGATGGCTCCACAACCAACCATACCCTAGGAGGACTTATTACCAGACTCAACACTATCATCAACCATAGTGGCAACTACCACAGTCATGGGGAAGGCCACCACAAAATTAGTGCTATGCTTCCTATTTGCCAAAATTGCATGGACATTATGTTCAACACCCTATTTCTCCAACTAGTTCTATGTCCTCTACTTTAAATCGCCACTAGTACTCTCTCGAGTACCATCAATCCATGACATCCTTGGAGGGATCACCACCTCACACCTCTTACCATCCATCCTACCCTCGATATTCTCATACTCCACCTCATCACATGCCACCACCAAGGATATAGGAAGGTTTCACACCATAGTATTAACAACTGAATGCCACTTATGTTGCAAATGTGCATAGACATATTGGCACCAGTAGATCTCAACTACCATGTCAAAAACATCCCTTTTGGAGGAAAGGCTATAACCCAAAGCAAACCACCCATGGACCTACCACATAATTTGAACTAGCACAATGCCAATTTGGTGCAATGCCTTCCTTTCCACCACCACCATCCTCTAATCATACACAAGGACGACCATACATCATTACTCTAATTCCAAACCCAAGCAATGAATCTACAAGCATGGGGAGACAAACAAATCCATGCATACCATATCATGATCAAGGATGCAATTGTGGATCAGACATCCATAACATTATCACCTCTCATACCTTGACCCACCATACATTTAACAATTAAGTGTGTGACCAATAATTTTTCTACCCAGCCACTGCAACACCAATAGATACCTAGTGGCTAGGGAATGAATGGTTACCAATGTTTCATACATGAATGGATCCTATCTCTTTGCTTATTAATCCTTGTCATGGCCAAATGTTTAGTCATGGGGGACATCCCCAATTCTAATCTTCAAGATTCATAAGTGTTTTCCATCTTTTTATTTTACAATTTTTTGTCATTTCTCATTTCTTGATACAATTTTTCTTATTTCTTCCAACTTTTTCTATTTTTTGTTTCCATCTTCTTGTTAGTAATCTCACTTGTGAATGAAACGATCATGTTGTCCATTGAGGTGAGGTTTTCTCTATGTTGTCAAGTCATAAGGGATTGATTATTCAGATAGTGAGACCACGTCATCCATCCACTCATTCCATTAATAAGAGGTTCTTGCTTTGGTCATAATGATATTCTTGTTCATCAACCAACTTGAAAATAAATCCATAATAATTGTGTTTGGGTAGAAGAGTGCAGAACCAAGGCAAAATGTAAGAGGTGTGACATTAAGGAGATTTATGGATTATCTTTGGCCACTTCTGTATGTTCTATCATGTTGCTGAGGTTGTAGTTATATCCTTGTAGATCTAACGAAAAATGGAAGTAAGAGTACCATAAAAAGGCACTAAATAAATTTTGTAGGTCCCACTAGAAAGACATGTACCCATGCTTGAAGGTTGGCAACCTCTTATAACTTAAAAAAAACACATGTGCCATAAATAAGCTCATCCCTTGGACAAAACGCCAAGTGATGTTACTCCTTGAAACTATGATAGTCTTATGGTTGTCTGCCGATGTGATGAAACAATGAGATGTCACTGAAATGTGGTTTGGACTTGGTTTGAATCTTGGAAATAAGGACTCATGATTATTTAACCATTAATAATACACAAGGATTCATTGTGCCCATAGTAAGGCACCTCATGTTCCACTTTATGTAATCCTTTCTATAGTCCATCTCATCTCACTATCTATTTGATCCTAACTTGTGGTTTTGTGTGACATATAGTTATTATCTCAAATTGGTGGTTTTAACATGTGTGTTTTGTTGCATAAGTATGTGTTACATTTAACCTTGTTAGTGTCTATAGACATTTTTAGGTGTGTTACACAAGGGCATTATGGGCTGAGCCTGCTTTGGGGAGGATCCACCTGTGTAACTTTTGTAACTTGTACTTGTTTGACACAATCACATCATTCTTAACCTTCCAAGTGCATAATTGTTAAATTTTGTAGTTTTCCTTCTCATGTACCTTGATCTGTCCACAACCTTGATTTCAACACCCTTTTTCTTGCTTCTTCTAAAGCTTTTCATGTTGACAACTCCAGCTTCTCATACTTCTAGTGCCTTCATATGATTTCCTACTTATCCCAGAACTATGGACCTAACGTAAAACCTTCCAATCAACCCTAGGGATTCATTTATTGTGCTCAGTACCCCCATGCGATGCTTATTCATGGACCTTGATATCGAGTGGGATGTGATGTCGGATACCCAATATTGGGTAGCATAAAGCTTATATATATGACCCCTGCAATGCCCAAACTTCATTCTCATAATTTGTAGCTAGAGGAGTTTTTCAAATTTTTTCTTGCGATTCAAAGCTTTATGCAACGAACTACCACTTGCAATATTTGGCTCTTTATTGCTCCGATTCTCATACCATTTGAACTTATTTGACCCAGGAGTGTTCAAGTTAGTTGTGGAGGGGAAGGGGGGCGGTGAGGTGGGGGGTAGGGGGATGCTTGCATGAGAAACTTGTGTCACTTTTTTGAAATTTGCTATTGCCCAAAGGATATTATAAGGGTAAGAATGTTAAAAACCATAAGTGTTATACTAAAAATTTAATCGTGGTAATGCCAAAAATCTTAATTTTTTCACCCAAGGAACCATAACTATTATAATAAGCCACACATAAGGAAAAAGGAACCAATTGTAAAGGGTTGTAAAAGACAATAAACACTTTTTGAGGATTTTTCCTGAAAATTTTTCTAACTTTGCAATCATATGAACTAAGAACTTAATGAACTAAGGTAACAAGTAAGGTATTAACTAATCAATGATAAAGAACACAACCTTAGTAACACCCAATCTTTACTTGATTGCAGATGGTCCCAAAAAGAGAAGCACAAGGAGAACCTTTTTAGTGAGTAGCCAAGCGTCCATGAGGTGGCTGAGGCCAATAAGGTGAACGTGCAAAGTATGAGCAGCAGGAAGTCCAATCATTTAGCATTCATCAAGAGGCTCCTGTCATAGGATAGTTAGTCTAAGAAGAAGTTGCAAAACCACATGCCCCAGAGCAAGGACAATGTATCATGTTGTCCTTAGAATGCCTTGAGGCTATTCAAGAAAAATCCATGTTGATCACAGTCATCGTGGAGATGAAATTTAGCCCATTTATGGAGTTTTCTATAGGAGCAGTTTGGACACAACTTTAGGCATCACCTTTGTAGCCTATTCTTCTAGATAGTGGTAAGTGGTATCTTAGGGAAACATACCAATTTTGGCATAATAAGGAGGAAGGCATCATAGTTAGCATTTGTAAAGTCAATTTTGGATTCTTTGTTAAAGTAATCATCGAAGCTCTAAATCTACCAAATGAAGGGCCTAAGTTAGCCCATGTATCTACAAGATCTGACCCTAACATAAGAAAGCTATCATTGAGGCAAGCATATGGCAAGGATGATAAAGCATATCATGAATTAACTCTAGAATAGAAAACCTATTTTAGAATAGAGACATATCATCTATTTCTCACCAAAGGAATAAACTGAATCTCCATCTATGTGGCCAGGAGAAGTGCCATCCTAATGGGCAGGAATACAACTAACCTTCCCCAGTTATATTGTACAAAGATCTAAAGGTGATTCAAGGAGAAAAAGGTAGGGAACCCAATGCTTCCATTCCTTTTTCTAATTAGAAAGTTATGTGAACATGCTAGAATCCTAAGGTAGATAAATGACATTCCTAGGAAGGCTTAAAATGCTTCCTTCACTGAGCTCCTCAAAGCTGAAGCACCAAGGAAAGACCTTGGTGAAGAGTAAGAACTAGAGAAGAGAGCTAAACTAGAAAAAGAAGCAAAACAAGAGCCTGAATAATGCCTTGAAACATAAGCTCCTCCACCACCACTGCTATAAGATTATAGATCCTTAATGAGCCACTTGCAGAAAATTGTTGAGACACTTAGCTAGGGAAGTAGGGAAGAATCAAGCCTCTTCAGAGTCTTGGATGAGGTATAGCCCACCATTTCAGCCAATCCAACAAGAGGGTAGATTTCACTGCAATCAGGAGGAGAATCCTAATGGTCTAGACAAATCTTTGGTAATGTCACATCCTTCCAAGTGATGTTTAAGAAAAGAGAAGGTGCCATAGTAGTGGTAATGTAACATTAGGATGTAACAAAGTAGCCAAAGTGATTACAGACCACATTAAAGAATCATTCAATGTGCATGTCATGCCACCTAGTAGATCTGATGAGGACTAGATATGCGCAAATGCTCATTGGAACTTCAATGATTCCTGCGACACATGAGAATGTATGAGATTAATTGCTACAAATAGGACAAGTGATGACTAGTTTGTTTAGCATCCCCAGTCATGTTACTATAGCACAGTCAAATCTTATATCCACTAAAGGAAAATTGGTCATGGAAAAGACTAGGGCAGAGCACGTAGAAGCAGAAATGCAACAATTACAACAAGAGTTGGCCACCCTAAGAGCTGGAAGATGGGATCCTACTCAATTTATCGCATTTGACCAAGTGGAGTAATTTAGGAAAGAGCAGCTAATCAAAGTTGAATGAAGAAAATAAAGTTATTGAGAAAAAAAAAGAGAAGGTGGTTTGGAATACCTTTGTTGTTGATGCACAATCCCATGCTTAGAAAAAGGCATTGATTGCCACTTAGGAAGAGAATAAATAGCTTATTGTAGAAAACTCCAAGTTGACATAAAGGAATATTCTAGAAGAAAGTTTCCATTAATTGAGGGAACAACTAATGAGGGTTAACCAGGATATTAGTAGATTGGCCAAGGAAAATAGAACCCTTTTAATGGAGGAGGTCCGCGTTATTCGACAGAAGTCAGCAATTGAAATCAATGCATGGTAAAATGAGGCCAAGAAACATGAAAAGTTGAAGGAATAATTTTTTGACCAAGTAAGCATGTATAAGAAAATAAATGAAAAGGAAATTCAAATGGCTAAAGCTAGTATTGTAGCCATGTTAGCATGAAATCCCAATTGGCAACCCATCTTGGATAGTTATGCACTAGTCCATCATGCGGAAGTCAAAAATAAAGACTTGTAGATCAAAGATTTAAAAGAATACATGGCATTGGATAACCCTAGATATGCCAACCTTGCCATGTTAGCAGTAGGTTGGCCCAGGAACAAGCTGGAAAAATAGGTAGCAACCACTTATGCATTGTATGAAAAAGAGTTTGCAGATAAAATAGATGCTTTGCAAAAGCTTCTTGTGGTAAAATTAGAATTGAAGGTGGTTAAAGCCAGCTACCATGGATAGAAGGATGTCACCTTAGACTTGGCTAGGAGATTAATAGATTATCAAGAAATAAGAGAAAAATCTAGGGCCGTTGAGGAAGAGCGATGACTATTTATGATCTAGTATGTGAAGGCTAATAAGATGTTCTCGCAACTACCATGCCCTTGGGACGTACCAACGCTAGCACACATCAGTTTAGTAGCCTAGATGGTACATGACCCAAGGATGGAAGAGGAAAAATTGCAAGCATTGCTTGATCGCTAAAAATTTCACAAGCCTGGCAACAAAGGGAAGTACCTGATGGAAGAGCCACCACCTCCAGAAACCACATGAGCTTTCTTGAGTTGTGATTTATAATTTTTTGTCCTAATTTTTATAAACACCATTGCAGCATGTATAAGTCCATTTTTTTTGTCTAGGTTAGCTAATGATTCCATACCTTTCCACCAATTTTTGTAAAGATCTTATTCCTCATTTTGTTTAAGTCAAGGATGAATTTTCATTCAGTTGCGGGGGTATGATGAGTCATCATTGTCAAAAACTTAAAGAGAATTGATAATTTAGATTGTATGTATGTAATGATAATTTTGTAGGAACATGAACAAGAACTTCATATGAAGATATGAGACTTCAAGAAACAAGATCTACATTGAGATGTTAAAATGAAGACTACATGGACAAGATGAGATCATGGATGAAAATGGAGTCTACAAGCCAAATGAAGATGTGTCAAAGACTAACAAGATATCAAATTATCAAGGGAATGCCTTAAAATCAAAAGTGAAAAAGTAAAGTAGACATCTATGAAAAATAGTAGACATATATCTTTGAAGATAGAGGTCTATAGGAAAATGTTTGTTCTAGTTAGACATCTCTCCCTCCTTGGGGGCTATCTCAAATAGATGTTTAAAATTTGAAGTAGAGATGTATACTAGTAATTTGATAGTTGTTGCATAAATTCTAAGGATTTTTTGAAAACTTCAAGGCTATAAAGATAGTGAAAATCTTGGGAATTATGCAAACATTGTTAAGTGAAGGAATCATCATTGGCTACTCTAAGTGAATTTATATTTGCTCTTCATTGTAACATCATTTGCTTGTTTTGATTGTAGTGGGATTTAAGGACACGAATATGTAAATTTAGTTATACTTTTTCCTTATTTCTTTTCTTTATTTCTTGTAGCCTTATAGAGTTGTTGTGCTTCTTATGAGAAGACATCTTTTTTGACCTTGTTGGGATCTTGTGGGATTGAGTGGTCTTGTGGCATCGCAAAACTCTTGTGCAGAGCTTAATTTTGTAAAGGTTGTGGAATCCTCTAAACCACATTTTAAGCTTGTTGGGACCTTGTGGGGTTGAGTGGTTTCATGATGACGAAACAATATAGAGTGAAGCTCAAAGCTTGTACAAGGTGTGATGCTCTTCAAAGAACTTTTGAAGAAAGAAAGTTCAGAGGTGTGCATGGATTCTACCCTCCAAGTGTAGATGTACCCAATTTGGGGAATGATGTAAAATTTGTATGTGTTTTGGTGGCTGTAGCATTTTAAATTGGGAAACTCATTCAACCCTCCTTCTAGGTTCTTAATCTTTAAGTGGTATTGGAGCTTGGTACTCTCAAGTTCATGCTTCAAATTTTAAGAGTGAACTATGGAGAGGACATTCTACAGAAAGCCAGTGATGCTTGATGGATTTAACTTTTCATACTGGGAGGCAAGGATGCAAGGATTATTTGAATCCATGGAATTTGAAGTATGGAAGTTAATTCTTGAAGGCTATAAACCACTCATCAAAAACATCTCAAAAACACTCAAGCCACAAAACAAATGAACTACTGAAGAAAAAGATAAGTTCATGTATGACTCTAAAGCCAAAAATTATTCATATTGTGTAAGGAATAAATTAATGTTTAATATAATAGCTAGGTGTAAGACCACTAAGGAAATATGAAAAACATTAGAGGTTGCTTATGAGGGCATGTCTATAGTTAAACACACAAAACTCTTAGGATTGCAAAGCAAATATGAAAAGATTAGAATGAATGAAGGAAAAAAGAGAGAGTAAGGATTACTTCTCTATGGCAAACAATCTTATCACAACAATTAGAGGAATGGACAAGGACTTGCTAAAAAGTGCTGTAATTATAAAAATAATTAGAACTTTATAACTTGAGTTTAGACCACCCAAGGTTATTGCTATGAAAGAAATCAAAGACCTTTTAGTCCTAAAACTTGAGGAGCTTCAAAGTGATCTAATTGATTATGCAATGAATCTCATAAGTGAAGGAGAGATTAAGGAAAAACCTATTGCCCTAAAATTAGCATCAAAAGAAAAGGGCTGGTTGAACAAGAAATGAATAATGAAGACAAAATAGCTCTTCTATCAAGAAGAGTTCAAAGAATTCTTGTAAGAAAAGGGATAAACTTTAACCAACCATTTTCAAATCAATATAAAGGTAAAGAGAAAGGTAAAAATTTTACAAATTCAAATTTTGATGCCTTTTCCATAAAATGTTGGGTATGTGGTGGAAGAGGCCATGTGGCCTTTGAATTTCTTAGCACTAGTAGATTGCAATGGATGGATACAAATGATGCTGATTTGAAAAAGACAAACTTCTACACTAGTTGGGATGATGGAGAAAAAATTTGGAAAGAGGTTGATGACACTATAGAGGACTCACATCTCATTTGCATGGCTATTATGGATGATGACAACTACACAACCAAAGCTGAGGACTAAGTAATTGAAACTAATGACAAAAGGTATGATCTTTTGAATAATGAATTGTTGTCTGTCCAAAATATTTATATAAAACTAAAGAAGGATTTGAAAGAAAAAGATCAAGATTTATCTCTACTTGATGTTAAATATTTAGACCTCCTATAAGAAAACTCAAACCTAAGGGTTGAAAACAAAAAACTAACATTGTCTTGTGAGCAAATGGAAAAAGAACTAGTAGATACCACACTTGTGAATGAAAGACTAGTTAAAGGGAAAGAATCCCTTTGCATCATTCTAGGGCTAGCAAGAAGTCCACATGATAAAAGTGGACTAGGATGCTATCAACAATAAGAAGCATATATAATACATTCATCCAAACAAGAGGCTACTCTAAAGATTGAAGTGTCAACTGGCATTACATCCAAACAAAGAGTAGCTCCAAGTTTTGATCACTTTAACCAAAATAAAAAGATTAGATATTATTATTGTAATAGATTTGGATGTAAGAAATGGAATTTTAATTTAAAATATTATCACCTGAACACCTAGTGATACCAAAAGACTTCTTGATCTTACCCAAATGCACCTAGAAAGGAATTCTTGTAGGACAAGAAGGAATGGATGATAAATCAAAAGGGCAAGGAGAACAAAAGGGTGTAGAGAATTAAAAAAAAGGAAGAAATTGAAAGAACATTTATCAAAAATTTTCTGAAAGAGAGCTATACATTAGAAATAGAAGAAATTCATATTAAAGGAGGAACTTCAAAAGAAGACCCTCATTGTCAAGCTCCTTAGACATAGTCATCTCCATTAGCAAGGAAGGTAAAAATAGGTAAGTCTTCATCTCATTTAGAATTTCTTTTAAGACTATAATATATGAAAGCTATCCTTTGAACCTTTCTTGCTAAGACTTCTACCTATAGATTTCTACCATTAGATGTCTACAAAGGAAGATAGACGTCTACCCATAAATGTTTACATCTTGAGTTAGAAGTCTATATGAGTTTTTGGTAGACATGGGATAAACATCTACTAGTTAAGTTAGACACCTAAATTCTCATAAAAAATCCTCAATATATATGATTATATAAAACCAACACTTCATTTTTTCCTAATTCTTTCACATCCAAGCATAGATGAATGAGAGTAAATGACCAAGGCTTCCTTAACAGTAGCAATTTTTGCATCTTCTTGAAGATTGATGGCTCATAGAAAGATTTTGATTTTTAGCTAGCCTTCTAGAAAGAGAAAGAATTCATAGGGAGAATCTTTTAGTGTTGCAAACACTTATACCCCTTAATTTAGGTCCATAGAAGCTCAACATCATTTTAAGGTAATCCATACTATCTCAATTGTTTCAGAATGCTCCCTTTACTTTCAGCAACATTTTCAGAAGAAACTTATGGCATTTTTCAAAGTGTTAAATTGGGTGTCCTTTATTTCCATGAAATTTTATGTCCTTGAAATCCTAATCAGGGAATTTTATTATAATATTGTAATTACAAATGGTAGTGTTGGTGTCTTTATTTCCACTATTGGAGAAATGTTAATTGAAGTCACTCCATAAGTTATCAATACAATTCTTGGCATTTCTAGTTTTGATATTCATAGGGTTACAATTCATTCCATGTCTAACATTTTCATAAATGGTGTAATCCCTATCTCCCACAATGAGTTTTATGATGCTTTGTTTGGGTAGTCTATGTCTTTGCATTGTGGGGAAGTTCTTAGGAGTCATATGGCTTTAGATGTTTTCACCCTCTCTCTCATTATTTTGTATAATATTATTATAAAAGGGAAAAGTTACAGTTATTTTTTGTTAGCCCAAGCCTTTGTTCTTTATTGTGTACTCATTGGTTAGCCACTAGACTTGGGCCATATCTTCTATAGAGACATGTTAGGTCTCTTCATTAGGGATAGAGTCTATGGGCATCCTCTTCTAATTAGTTTGTTGATTCATCATAGAGGTGTTTCCATTCTCAATATGCCTTTACTTAAAGGTAAGAAGAGCCTTGGCAATTATTTAGAGAAAAGGAGCTCCACCCACATTGAAGCTGCAAAACCTAACACCAAGGTTCAGAAGTCAAGAAAGAAGGGATTTGCATCACCTTCTTGAGCCTCTCCTTAGTTGAGAAGGTCAAAATCAGTTAGTGGGCAAATGAGATCCACTCTCAAGAAGTTGCTTAAGCCTTTTTCTCATACTATTAGGATGATTGTTAGGAACCTATCTTACCTTTGTAAAAGAATGGATGCATATGGAGTACCTCTTCCTTTAGATGGATAGCAATTCAAGAAGATTGCCACTCCTCCCATATTAGATAGGGAGGAGGACTGTCGAGCTCCATCTAGCCACTTGGTGGTTGCTGGGGTTGTAGCAACCAAAAACGTCAGTGGCTAGAACACCGAGAGGTCACTAGGTGTACAGCTTAACCTCAGATCTATGTGAGGGCCATGCTGGATGTAAAGAAATGTGGGGTGCCCTAAACGGTCTAGTCAATTAGACAGGGACTTAACTGGTGTATAATAACCTTTCGTAAATGGTGGTTTTAAAGATGTTATATGCACCTTGAATGATACATGGTAGACATGAATCGATTAAGAATAATGCAAAACATGAAAATAACAAAAAAAAAAATGAAGTAGGTTTGGGTGAGAAAATGCACCGCCCCAAGATAGGGGATTTGATTTTTGTTTGAATGAAGGAGATGTGCAACATATGGTAGTGGGGATAAGCATAGCTTGCAACGAAGTAGTATGGTCATAGCCCCTTGAACTGCTATCAATAGCTTGCTAACAAGGTCCTTCTACTTGCCAAGACTAATTGCCAGGGAGCCAAAATGTCAAAATGTCAAACATGCTCAAAATCCAACCATGCTAAATATGCTAGAAGCCAAGCACAAGAAAGATGAATCTCAAAGCCAACTATGCCAAAGCCAACCATCCAAAAGCCAACCCTTTGAACATTGTTCGCCAAGGTATTTATAGGGCCAAGAGCAGGAGAAAAATGTGGTTTGGATGCCACGTGTCCTGTGTCCCACAAAGTGCAAACGTGACTATGCCATGCTATTGTGTAGTGTTGGATGTGAAACCTGCCATGCTGTGACCATACTATTCATGCTACATGTGTTAAAGTCTAGTGACCTACTATGTTTATTGCAAGGAAAATTGACAACAGTGAATGCAAAGTGGAGCTTGTGCTCTAGGACTACATCTTCCCTACTCTTGCAAGCAGGGTCAAGTGTAGGGACAACTTTGGGGATATTTAGAGGGTGCAAAACAAGGCAAACTTGCTAATGTTTCTTGAGTAACTGCTACTAACAAGTTCTGTAGCTAACTGAAGATGTCTTGAGGATCCTACATGAGTGTTACACTATTTACGCTATCCAGTGTATTGGTGTAGCATAAATACCCACACGCTACGCTGTGCTACGCTGCATAGCATAGCTGCCATTCTTAGATGAAATCTTGCCTATAAGCCAAAAATGCCTGTCTGAGGCCTGGCTAGGGAAGCAACTGCAACCCTATCTTTCATGCTAAAAGGTCTTGGGACTTGTTGAGTTCATCCTTGGGACACTTTGATGTTTTGCATCCTCACTACGTTGTGCTACACTATGTAGCATAGAATAGTGTAGGAGCCAATATGACATGCATCCTCACCTAATTTTGCAATGGTTTATCAAGAAACTTTGCTTGGAGCTTGAGGGCAAAGCAAGACAGTCAATCTTGGAGGTCGAAGTGTTGCCAAGTGTAGTCATCTTGTTGAAACCACTTGGCAGAGGACCTTCGTGTGTTCTATCCTCGCTATGTTGTGCTACGCTACATAGTGTAGCATATGTAACACCTAGCTTGGCTTGGATTCTGACTTAATCTTGCAAACATTTTGTCACAGGATGTCAGTCATGTCCTGGTGTGTTAGTAGAGAAAACTTGTTCATTGGTTGAAACATGGGCAAATGTGCCTACTCCATCAGAGCCATCTGAGTGGGAGTATTACCAAAGTGTATCCCTACTACATTGTGCTATGCTACGTAGCATAGCATAGCATAACACTTAAGTGAAGTGGACCTCTGACGAAATTTGCCACATTTTTGCTATGTCATGTTGCTCATGCATCAAGGATGAAGTGGGGTAGATATCTCGAAGGACTTAATTATTGTCAATCTGCATCTTCTGAGTGCAATTAGTTTTCTCAAGGCCTACTATGCTTTGTAGTGTAGCATAGCATAGTAGGCTCCTACAATTAGAAAACTTGCTGAACTATTTTGTTCATCTTGAACACTTTCGGTAGCTCCTAGCCTGGTCCTTGGGTAGACCATTAGCTAGGTTAAGCATTAAGCTAGGCAAGCTAGGGGGTGTAGCAAGCCTATCAGCCCATGAGATAGAAAATTTCACAAACTATACTGTCTACCCCTAGTGCCTCTTTCATGCAAATTGGCCTTGTGACTTGATGCCATGTTGATTGTGCTATAGAGGGAATTGTCTACACGGTCCAACGTGACACCATGCTTGTGGGGATCCTTGCCCAAATTATGAGACTACTAAATCATGAGAATCCAAAAATTTATGGTTTTTTAGGGGTATTCTAGGAATATGACTCAAGAAATGCATTGGATTATGAGGAGCTTGATGCATTACTTGTACATGTCCAAGGAAAGCTTCCTGATCCTATGTAGCATGGACCTAATTCTCATCCTCATGATGATGCTCCATAGTCATTTGAGTAGTAGGCTATGGAGAGCATCTTTGAACCTTCTTCTTAGTGGAGACCAGCAGATCCAATTACATCTTAAAGGAAGGGCAGTTCCTCATCCTCTTAGCAGGCTCCATCGACTTCATCATAGTTTTGGGTGAAGCTACATCCTTGGAGAATTATTGTACCCATTTTATCATTAAATGATGATGATGAGCAACACATGTCCAACACTAGCACTAGTAGTGACGATGATGAGGAGGAGACATATAGGCCTTCTAATGCAACAACTAATTCTAATGATGAGTTTAATGATGCTACTGAGGTTAGTGATTAGGTTCCTTTGGTGGTTCCTCTGTTTGGGTCATGTCCAAAAAGGGGGAGAATTTTTTGGATACTTTATGAATTGTATGGGAATTGTATGACTTTTACATGGTTATGGACTTGTAAGGATAATGATAGTATGTTATGATCCTTTTGGCCTTTGTATGTAATGATGGACAACTTATGATAGTTTTTTTGATCATTCTTATGTATATGGATAGCTGCATATTTGGTATATTATGAGATAGGTTTGGCCTTGAACAGTTTATGGTGACTTCTTGGTGTTATCAGTTTTTCTTTAATCCATAGCCTTGAGTATTTTATCCTTGTTCTAATGTTACCCTCTACTACCATTGAAATTTATAAGTCCTAAATGCTTTTATTGTTTATCATTTAATTTATATGCCATGAATGATACTAACCCTTTTTCTTATGTTTTGGACATCAAAAAAAGGGGAAGATTGTTAACCTTTTGGCGTGTCAAGACCTTAAAGAAAATGGAGAATTTAGATCATATATATGTAATGATAATTTTGTAGGACCATGAACAAGAACTTCATATGAAGATTTGAGACTTCAAGAAACAAGATCTATGTTGAGATGTCAAAATGAAGACTACATGAGCAAGATGAGAGCATGGATGAAAATCGAGTCTGCAAGCCAAATGAAGATGTTTTGAAGACTACCAAGATGTCAAATTAACAAGGGAATTCCTGAAACTACAAAGTGCAAGAGTGAAGTAGATGTTTATGAAAATAAGTAGGCATCTATCTTTGAAGATAGACATCTACAAACAGATGTCTACAGGAAGTTGTCTACTCTTCTAGGTAGATGTCTCTTCTACATTGGGGGCTATCTCAGATAGACATCTAAACCTTGAAGTAGATGTCTATATTAGTTATTTAATGAATTCCAAGGATTTTTGGAAAACTTTGAGGCTATAAGATAAAGTAAAAATCTTGGAAATTGTGTAAGCACTATTCATTAAAAGAATCATCATTGGCTACTCTAAGTGAATTTGTATTTGATCTTCATTGTAACATCATTTGCTTATTTTGATTGTATTGAGCTTCAAGTACAAGGATCTATAAATTCAATCAGACTCTTTCCTTGTTTCTTTTCTTTCTTTCTTATAGCCCTATGGGGTTGATGTGCTTCTTGCAAGGACACATATTTGGTTAGTTTGTCAAGATCCTAGAGGATTGAGTAATTTTGCAACATCAAAACACTTTGGTGTGGAGCTTAATTTTACAAAGATTATGGGATACTCTAAACCACTTTTTGAGCTTGTCAAAACCTTGTGGGATTGAATGGTTTTGCGTCGATAGAACACTCTAGAGAAGAGCTCAAAGCTTGCATAGGGTGTGATGTCCTTCAAAGTACTTTTTGAAGAAAAAAAGTTTGAAGTTGTGCACAGATTCTATCCTTTGAGTGTGGATGTACCCAAGTTGGGGAATCACATAAAATTTATGTGTGGTTTGGTGGTTGCAATATTTTAAATTAGGGAACTTATTCAATCTTCCTTCTAAGTTCTCAATCCTCAAGGATCACTTTTCTTTATCATTTATTGACAAAGTCCTTAATACTAGTGTAGGACATTGGAATTATAGTTTCTTCAATGGGTATAATGGGTATAACCAAATCTGCATTGTATTAAAAGATCAAGAGAAGACTACATTCATTAGTCCATGGGGATGTTTGCCTACAAGAAAATGCCTTTTCACTTATGTAATGATCCTGCTTCTTTCCAAAGACTTGTACTGAGTATTTTCCAAGAATAGATTGGAAATGGAATCGAAGTATTCATGGATGATTTTTCCACATATGAGCTAGCCTTCAAACAAGCCCTGAACCAACTAGAGAAGGTTCTAAAAAGATGTGCTGAAACTAATCTAAAGCTCAATTGGTAGAATATCTATTTAATGGTCCAAGATGGTATTATTCTCTGACATAAAATATCTCAAAAAGGAATAGAGATAGATCTTGATAAGATAAGATTCATTTAAAATATCACCTAGTGGCCATAAGGTATTAAGGATGTTAGATCATTCTTTGGCCATACAAGATAGTACAAAAGGTTTATTAAGAATTTTTCAAATATTGTAAAGTTGATAGTAGAACTTACAAAGAAAGATGTACCATTCTAATGGACTGAACAATGTGAGAAGGCATTTGAGACATTAAAATAGAAGCTAATCAAAATATCAGTCCTTTGAGCTCTAGATTTTTCTAAGCCCTTCCACATTATGAAAAAAACTTAAAACTATGCATTGGAAGTAGTACTCACTTAACTTGATGATAAAAAAAAGACCCTATTACATATACTACACTAGTCGAAGGATCATTGAGGCACAACTTAATTACACCACTACTAAAAAGAGCTTATGTTCATAGTGTAGATACTTGAAAAATTCAAACATTACATGCTCAAGGTACCCTATTTAGGTTCACATAGATCATAGTGGTATCATAGTTTTGATGAATAAAGCAATGGTTAGTCCAAGGGTGATATGATGGATTGTGCGATTGCAAGAGTTTTACATCACTATGATAGACAAAAAGGGCACTAAAAATGTTGTAGTTGATCATTTGTCAAGACTAAGATGGGAATTTCAAGAACATTATGAATCATTATTAGGCCAATTTTTCAATGAAAATTTGTTCACAAGAATAATAATGACTATCAAATCAATAGAAAAGTCATGGATTACCGATTACATGACTTACCTCACCACATAAGAGCTTCATCGTGAGTGGAACAAGAAACAAAAAGAATAGTTTCTCCACAAAGTTAAATAGTGCATGGAAATCAGTGAAAATATTTACAATATATGTGCCAATGGATTAGTAAAATGGTGTGTTCTCAAAGAGAGCAAACAAAGAACTCTACAAGATGCACATAAAAGACCATCTAGTGGTCACTGCGTAGGATGTAGAACATCATTGAAGCTAATGATCGTAGGATACTTTTGGTCTACTATATTCAGGGATGCATACCAGTTCACCAAATTCTATGAAAGATGTCAATGTCATGGAGGACTAATAGTTAGAAATAAATATTCACAATAATGGATATAGGTATTGGAATCATTCGATATATGGGGAGTTAATTTCATGGGGCCCATAATGCCAATGTCCAATGGGAAATCTTACATAATTGTTACTTTTGATTATTGCACAAAGTGGGAAGAAGTGGCTATAGTTAGAGATTATATAGCCACAATAGCCATCAAATTCTTCCAAAAACATGTGGTAAATTAATTTGGAGTACCTAAAATATTGATATCTAATAATAGATTCCCACTTCATGAGATCTACATTCAAGAAGCTGAGGCAACACCTTGGGGTTAATCATAACTAACCACACTAGATCACCCCCAAGCTAATGGCCAAGTAGAAGTAACCAATAGGGAATTCACAAGAATGTTAACTCTAACTATTAATTAATTTTGAAAGGATTGGAGCACTAAGCTAAGTGATTCTCTATGGGCATATAGGTCCACATGGAAACTTCCTATTGGCTACTCATTCTATGAACTAGTGTAGGAAAAAATTCTAATCCTACCAATCCAAGCAAAGCTTAAAATGTTAGCTACTACTAGTATACTTGACCTATACCTAGACTTAATTCAAAAGGAATGTCTCATGAACCTTAACCTTGTTGATGAAAACTGAATTGTAGCATTGATGAGTAACAAGGTTCATAATAAATACTCCAAATGTATGCATGATGAAAACATAAGAAAAGTGTTATCAAGCTTGGTGATAGAGTTCTTTACTATAATCCAAACCATGTTTCATAAAGAACTAAATTCCAAACCCTTTGTGAATGATCCTATATTGCCCAAGTAACTTACCACTTAGGCACCATGCACATTTATCATCCATCTAATCCACAAATGCTTATCTTGGTTAATATTCAACAAGTTAGACCATTCTATGAACATCATGACTCCTCTATGGATTCTACCTTGTCTATTAAACCAACTTCAACCCATTCCATCTTCTGATTAACTATTTTTTAATAATAGTCATGGGGGGTGTCCACTTAGATACTTAGGCACTGAATCTTTTCTTTTCTTACTACTTTTTCACATTCTTTAATATTTTATTTATTTTATACCTTTCTCATTTATTAATCATTTTCTATTCTTTGATGTATTTTAAATTCTTTCTATGTTTTCCATTTTTATCATTATTATGATTCTCATCATATTTCTACAATTTTTCATCATTATTCTTGTACATAATTTTTGTTGATTTTCTAATAAAGTGCAAGGAATAAAACAAGATGTAGTCCTCATAATGTGAATATTGCACTATATTGTCAAATCATTGAAGGATTGATTCTATATATAGTAAGGCCACATCATCCATCCACTCATATCTAATAATAATATGTGCTTACCATGAACATAATGATATTTTTTTTACAATAAAATTAAAATAAATTTATGATTATTATGCCTAGATAGAAAAGTGAAGAACCAAGTGGGAATTGAAAGGGTGTGACATCAAGGGTATTTGTGAATTCTCTAAGGCTACTACTATAAGTTTTATCCTGCTATCAATATTATATTATTTACTTGAACTCTATTGAGAAATGGATGTATGTATAAAATAAGTGTTGCCTTACCATGTCACTATAAAGACATGTTAACCATGCATGAAGGTAGTCCTCTGGTAAGGTTGACACAGTAAAAATAACATAATAAATCCACAAAATAAAAATTTTTTGGGGGTTCCAGTGAAAAGACATGTTACCCATGCCTAAAGATAGCTAGCTTCTTCAAAATTTAAAAAATTTAATAAAAAAAGAAAAAGTATGCTAGTAATAAACTACTTCTTTGAACTTCATTGCCAAGTGTCAATACTACTTGTAATTTTGATAGTCTTGTGGTTGTTAGTTTTGTGATGATGCAATGTGATGTCAATAGTAAGTGTTATGGACTTGGTTTGAATCTTAAATAGAAAGGCTAATGATTACTTTAAATAATTATTACACAAAAGAATCCATTATGCCTATGCTAAGACATCTCACATCCCAATTTTTGCTATCCTTTCTACTCTCATTCCACCTCACCAGTATATATAATCATAATTTAATGGTTTTGTATAATATAGTGTTATTTTCTCATTTAGGTGATACTAACATGTGTGTTTTGGAAGACAGGTATGTTTTACATTTAACTCTTTGAGTACCTATAGATAATTATACGCATGGTTATACAAGGTTACTAAGGGTTGAAGCCTACTTTGGAGAGGACCCACTTGTATAAATCTTATGATTCATATCTAAAAATCAATTGCACATCATCTTATGTCTCCAAGACACTTAAAAAATCAATTTTTACTTTCCGATAGTCTCAAAATTGACCATAATTTTGGCAATTCCTACTACCATCTCTTATACAGCTCATTGTCTTTCTTTGCCAAAGGTTACTTCCTTCACAAAGTTTCATTGAAAAATATTCATATTCTAAGCATCATCTATGATAAAATACACTTTAAACCACCTGTATATTTTCCAAGCTACCAATTTCACCCAATTTTTTCAAAACAATCACTCAAAATCCAAAATTTTTTGGGGGTGACATTGTAGCTACGATATATTAAGCTCTAATACATTGTAGATATGATGTCATCTTTATGATTATTCAACATAAGCTACCTATATATATGTGTAGAAGTTAGAAAATTTTTCATTATTCTCATTTCTAACAAGGGAAGTTCATGCTCTTTTTCTAACCCTTTGATAGCCAAACTTCCTAGTACCATAAATCTCTCACCTTAGCTATGATTTGTGTAGTTTTTGTACCTTTTTTTATCATAGAGTGACCAACTTAGTCATTGGGGAGAGTGCTATGCATAACTAAGTAAAATTAGGTAAAATTACTCTAACACTAGAAGAGTATATTAAGGGTAAGAATAGGGACAAATAAGCATAATTTAATCAATGAATTCGATAAAAGCTAATAAACCTAATTAATTCTCCTAGCCAACCATAAAATTGCATAATAAATAAGGAAATGATAACTATGAGAAGTCTTAACAATTAAAAGTACAACTAATAAGGGTTTCTTTTTGAATGTTTTCTAACTCTACAATCTTAATGAAGCTATAAATAATAATAAGGATAAAAATTGGATCAAAACCAAGAGCCTAAGAGAGGACCATGAATCACTAGGAACTTGTTTAAAACCGTTGGATAATTGAAAAAAATTCTTTGTGATTATAGATGATTTCCAAAAGACCTCTAGTGGAAGGATCCTCATAGAAAGGAAGACAAAGACAAAGAGGTAGAGGTAGAGAACAAGTTGGAGAAAAAACTTTACAAGTAGAGTAGGAAGCTCAATCTTTTAGTATCCATCAGCAAACACTTGTCACAGAATACTCTACGTAGAGGTTGAAGCACCACAAGCTCCAGAGCAAGGATAGTGCCTCACGTTGTGAGCAGAATGTCTCTAGGTCATTCAAGAAAATTCAATCATATCCACAATGATTGTGAAACTCAATTTTGAACCATTCATGGAGTTTTCACTTGAGAATATTTAAACATAACTACAAGCCTCACCTCAATGGCCAACTCTATCCTATTAAAGAGACTGGTACCTAGGAGAAGTATACCAATTTTGGGAAAACAAGAAAGATTATGGCATAGTAAAGAATGAATAATTATCTATGCCTTATTCAATTGAGGCAATTTCTAAGGCACTTAAAATTCCTAATGTCAAAGTTAAAATTATGTAGAAATCTACAAGGTCTAATACAAAAGTAAATAAATTATGACTACAAAGGACATATGGCAAGGCAGACAAAGAATATAGCGAATTATCTACTGAGGAGAAAATATATTTCAAGATCCAAAATTATCATCTTTTCTCTACTAGAAGATGAAATAGAATTTCCAATTATGCTACAAGAGGAAGCATCATCCTTATGGGGAAATTCAATGCAAATATGGCTCACTTTTTATTCTTAGAAATTTAGAGAATTTCTATCTATGCAACCTAGACATTTCTCAAATCCCTTACAAATTAAGTTTATGTAATGAGCTTCAATTTATAAAATTACTCCATGTACAAAACTAACTCCAAAAGTAATCATTGGAAGAGAGTTTGGCTGTTGTACCAATGCACAGGCCATTGATATCTTTAAATGATAGTAGCAAAAAAATGTCCATTGAGAATTCCAAGCTCAAAATACCCAACAAGAACCATGACAAACTTTTCCAAAAGAATAAATGGGTTCTTGTAAGAAAACTTGAGCCTATGATCAATTAGATTAGAGAAAAAACTTCCTTGTGATCTAGCTTTCTTGAAATAGAGCTCAATTAGAAACTTCATTACACCAAATTAAATTGCAAAAGGAAGAGACGACAATCTTTACTACCAACAATCCATCTTTGTGGTCATGCATTTTCTCTGCACCTGGTGATAGACCTAAAAAGAAGGCTCCACTAATACAATAAGACTATAGACGAAATTGGGAAGGATCTATCATGCATAGAGTAAGAGATAATTCTGTAAGACCTACTATATTAATAAGACCTGCTAGTGGTCAAGTCTTACTATAGGTAGAAGAAGATGAAGACTAGATATAAAAAATTTCTAGGAATGCTACATCCTTTTAGGTAATGCTGTAAATAGAAGAAGGAGCCATAGAGGGTGGTAATGCAACACCAAGATGTAGTAGGAGCAATAGAGGTGATCATAGATCATATTAAGGAATCATTTAATATTTCCATTTGCCACTGGTAGATATTACTAGAGCCAAAGATGTAGAAATGGTAGCTAGTACATCCATGCCTTCAACAAAACACAAACACATTTTGGATCAACTGTTGCAAATGGGCCAAATCATTTAGAATCACTTTGATATCCCCAATGGTATCATAGTAGTATAGTCAGATTTGATTTTGACAAAGGATAAGGTGGTAATGTAAAAAACAAGAGTTGAACATGCCGAGAATGAAGTGTAGAGGTTGTAAGCTGAATTGGTAGTCTTAAAGGAAGAAAGAAGAGACCTTGTATAGTACATAATGCTAGATTGATTGGACAAATTCAAAACTAAACAAGTAATCTAGTTGATGACTAGGAACATCCAAGTGGAGATGGAGAAAGAAAAGGCATTATGAAATGCATTTGTAGTAGAAGCACAAACAAACGATTGAAAACATAAGATTAATGGATATAGAAAAATAAAAGAATGTTCTTGAAGAAAGAATCCATCAGTTAAGAGTGCAATTCCCTAGAGTTAACTAAGATATGAGGAAATTGGCCAAAGAAAATAGAACCTTATCAATGGAAGAAGTCTATGAAATTCATCAAAAATTAGCAATTGAAATCGGCGCATGGAAAAATGAGGCTAAAAAGCATGAAAGGCTAAAGGTGCATTTCAAAGACCACGTGGGCATGTATAAACAAATCAATGAAAAAGAAATATAGATGGATAAAGCTAAGATTAGTTCAACTACCACATAGATACCTGATTGGTAGCCACTCTTAGATGGACTTATCCATGTACACCAAATAAAGACCAGAAACAAAGATCTGCATATCGAGGACTTGATAGAATACATGGAGTTAGCAAACCTTTGTTATGCTAAGCTAGCCATGTTAACAACAAGTAGAACAAGAAATAAATTGGAGTAGCAAGTGGCCACAATGTATGTCATGTACAAGAAAGAGTTTGTAGATAGGAAAGATGTGCAACAAAAATTGTACATTGTAAATTTTGATCTTGAGGTTTTCAAAGTCAGCTATCAGGACTAAAAGGATGTAATAATAAGCTTGGCACATAGAATGACTGACGATCAAGGACTACTGAAGGTGGATAGAGCATTTAAAGAAGAAAGAAGGTAGTTTGTAGCCTAGTATGTAAAGGCCAAAAAAATGTTTGCATAGTTGGCATTCCCATGGAAAGTATGGACACTAGCAAACATTGCTAAATTCACCTAGAAGGTACATGATCCATGTAGTACCTAAAAAATTTAGTTGTTCGAAAATCCAAAAATTCTAGGTGGAATAGTTTTGACCTTGAATCATAAGGAACTATGAGAAAGAGAATCCAAGGCACCTTGGATGGTCTAGTTGATCACCCAAGGACTTGATGAATGTAGATAGAGGTAAAAGATGGAAATGAAATTGTAGATTTAATTAAAAATAAACACAGAAATTAAACTTGAAATGAATTCTACACAATAAATGAATTGTAAACTTTATTAAAACAACAAGATGCTTAAAGTATAAAGTTCAAAGGAATATAGATTATGTGCTCAAATATATAAGAAGTTTGCTTGTATGAATTTTGAAGCCTATTAGAGCTAGTAGGTCATGTTTTGTAGTGAAACATAGTCCAGGTGCTTCCGAACTCCAATCACTAAGAACCCCTTGCTAGTTTTCACTTGAATTTGCAACTTTGGTTATTGTCACATCCCCATTCCCAAATGATGTTGCTACCTAATGAAGATAGTGTCTCTTCATAACAAGTGTTATTGTTATCTTAACAAAACCTAAAAGGGTAGTTGTGATTAATACCTAAAAGAGCATGTTGTAATAATGAACGTGTCTCTTAAGATAACTAGTGGGGGTTTGACCTAAGGCATTTATACTTGAGGTTAGAGGTCATGCCAGGATGGAGTGGTGGGGCTAGTACAGGCAAGTCTTGGGAAGTTGGATGAAGCAGGATAAAAAGTGAATTGGCCATCCCTTCTAATTGAGTGATAGGCTAAACTATGATGGCAGTGCTGGATTACATCTAAGGGAGAGATACCAAAGGAAGAAAACCCCAATGAACACTCTCAAAGCATGATCCAAATATGCTATTCCATATCAATAAAATATTATTTTCTTTGTCTTTTTGCATTTTTTCTATTATTTCCCTTATACATAATGTTAAATATTGCATATATTTTGCATTTGGTATATTTTCTTCATACACATAATATCTAATATATCATATATTTGACATTTTCCATGACATCAAGGGATGGGATGTCATAATTAGTATTGGAGCAAACCATGACCCAAGGACCATTCAAAATCATGGGCTAACTACAACATGAATTGGATGATGAACCTTGAACCACAACATAAGAAGAGTTATTGATCATCAATGGATGTACCATATGTTTGTGATGTAAGTTAGAAGATACCTTTTCATTGATTTCATGAACAAGGGATAAGGCATGCAACCAACAAAATTATTTCATGGATATTATTAACTGATGAAGATTGATCACACCTTATCAATATTTATCAATTACAAGAGATGTTGGTAAGACAATGATACACCAATTTAGGTAACTCTTACCCATCTTAATACTATAAATATTAATTGATTAGGATCATTATTAAATTTCTTTCAAGAAAGTTAGTAACCATGACCTGAATTGATCTTGTTTTATTGAAATTCACTATCCAAGTAATTTGGAAGATTCCAAGTTACCATATGTTACCCTAGAAATGTTAATTCAAAAAAATAGGCTAGTTTGGTCCTTTTAATTCCTGAAAAATCAACTTCATTTTTGAACCCTAAAACTATGTCCAACGCGTAGTACTTGTTGAGATGATCCCAACGGTACAAATTATGTCTCAAATGAACTTATGGTTTTGGAGATATCAATGTTTAAAGTTTCTCATCATACATGCATTAAAATAATATTATATTATTATTATTATTTAAAAATAAAAATTAAAAAAAAATGTCAAAATTTTAGGATTGGGAATCAAC
>MNCI01015434.1:125065-140804 GCA_015680685.1 Gnetum montanum
TTTGCCATTTTCATTTTCTCTAAGAGTTTTTAAATTCCATTCATTGGAATTTACTCCAATCTTAACATTTATAGGCTATCCTTAAGCAATTATCAGCACTATAACCATGCCTTTTCGAAAATCCACCAAATTGCCCTTCACCTTCACTGGTGAAGATCATAACCAACAAGTAATGAGGATGTATGATCCCAAAGACTCTACAATCATTGAGTGTAGGTGATCTTTGAGAGTCAGAGGGGAAAGTCTTGATTTCGTGTAGTCATTAATGAAGATCACTAATACTTCATTTGTGCCAAAATATAGGTAGGCATGCTAGTTCCCCGAATTGAAGGCAAAGCCAAGAGGGAATTTGAGTTCATACATAGGGATGGAAAAGATCACATCCCTTCCCCATATGAAGAAATTCCTCTTAACAATGTGTATTCTAGTGTTCTAACCTAATTGATTACTGTAGAGGGGGAAGATGACTAGCCTACCTTTGGGGAACAACAAGAAGAAGAGGATGAATTTTGGATAGAATCTAAGCCTAAAAATATCCTTGGAGGGCCGTTCAACCAAACATCCCACAATGTCACAAAACCTTCCCCTAATGTCTTTTTTTTCTCCATGGGCATGGTGCCACCATCTTCCACTCCTCCGCATCCTACTATAGTAGATCCTAGATTGGTTGTCGCAATACATCACACTCAGTCAATGCCACAAGCAACAAATTATAAGATATCAATGCCATTTTCAACACAACCATGAAATACAAAATCATCAATGGTGGGTTTTGCCACCGCAAATCCAATAACTACTCACATGGGTTCCACCATGAGACCCCCCACAAGACAAGGATCATACACTATATTTGTCTTGTTTGTGACTCAAGTACTAGCACAAACATCTTTTTCTTTGTTTGTCTCACAAGCCACAACCATAGCACAACCTTTTCCTTCTATCATGCAATCCATAGTGAGGGTGCAAGCCTCATAACAGATATCACAATCTTATTTACAAAACTCACAAACTATGGGACCACTGTAAGGCTTGGATTAAGCCTTCCAAATGATCTAAGACCTAATAGAGGAATTTAAGAGGCTTAAAGCCTCTGCCACATAAATTGTCAAGATTATGAACTTCTACTAGGATAATTTCATAAGTCCTATAGTCCCACCCTTGACACTTCCTCCTCGTATGCCCATTCCACAATGTAGCAAATATAATGAAGAAGGTGACCCTAATGCTCACCTTATCACCTTTCTATTTAAATGTTTGCTTTTGCAGCCATGGCCTCATACCATCATGAAGATTTTCCCTATGTCTTTAACTAGGAAAAAATTTGATTGATATCGTGCATTACCTAGAGGATCTATATCCTATCTAAAAAACTTAGTAGCCTAGTTTGTGAACCACTTCAAGTATAACTTGAAGCCTGACACAATGCTTGATCAACTCATGAAGGTTAAGCAAGGGCCCTTAGAACCTGTACATAAATTCATTCAATAGTGGAATAGACTACTGAATGAAATACTAGAGCTTGTAACTGAAGCCCACTTGTTAGCCATATTCAAGGGAGTAGTTAATGACTTCATCAAGTCAAAACTTTACTACCTTGGTCCATGGTCTCTTAGCCAAACATTTTCACAAACTAAAAACATAGAAGATGCTATAGAGGCTAGCCATGATTTGGCCTATGTATCATATAAAAACCAATATGCTCAAAGAGGATAAGAAAAGAGCGAAAAAATAAGCACTATGATATCAATTATGACCATGGAAAAAAAGATCACAAACCAAGGGCTAAAGCTCAACTTGCCCAAGGCTCCCAGCAATGACCATAGTAACCAACCATCAAATTTTAAGATTAATACATCAATAATAAATAGACCTATCTTCAAAAGGAAGGGTAGGTCTAAGTACATTGATTTTCCACAAAAACCATCTAAGTTGCTTGACCAACTATTAGGAAGTGGATGCATGCAACATAAGAAAATGAGCGAAGCCACTCGAAAGAAATGCAAGTGACTATGTGAAATTGCCAAAGATCCCTCTTGGAAATGAAAGATGATCCTCCATTGCCTAGACACATCAAGCTAGACTACTTTAGCCATTATCATTAATTTCCTGGTCATGATACAGACTTCTACTTTGCATTGAAGGATGACCTACAAAGGATGATAGATAGGGGAAAATTGATCTTAGATGTCTCTAACCTAGCTTGACCATAAAACTAGTCAATGTAGGTCTACAAAGGCCTATTGAATGCTAATGATAGCCCTTATGTCATTTCAACATTCAGCATTGATGACAAATAGAGACCTATAGGAGAACCATCTGTGATCCAAGTACCCCTTTACAATGAAAGAGCTTCTTTAGAATCCCATAGCTTAAGATCTCCTTTCATTGTGAGGGTACCATCATGAATGCCTCAAAGAGAATCTTTTGTCATTAAGGTCTTCTAGCCTAATATAACCCAAATAGTTGTATTCTAACCAAATTCACAACAACCCCCTACAGTTGCCAATGCTGCTACCTCTTCCCTATAGTCAATGGCTGACAAGCTAAGGGCTATAGCCAAACGAGGGAAGAAGCATAAGCAAAAGCATGAAAATAAGGGCAACAAGTAGACGGAGGCATGAAAGGAAGTGGGCCCACCAAATCCCACTCCCATTTTGGCTATACCTATGACCTTCTTTGCCCCATCTCCTTCAACTAATAAGCCATAGGAGGATAGTAAAGCCCATAGCTAAAATAATCAAAAGAAGCCATAATAGCCATAGCCTAAAATTGAAGTATGCCTTTTGGGATGCATGGAGGAAGTAAAGCACAACTAGGGTGACAAGCCTAGGGTGAATGAAAAAAAATTTCTTAGTGGAATGGACCAAGTTAAGCAATCTCTAAAGTAGAACGATACCACCTTAAGCTTATATGACCTTATTATGACTATTGCCACACATCGTGAGGTGCTAGTCAAAATGTTAACCTCCATACCTATTTCCTACTAACAAGGAAGCCATCCATGTAGTGATGATTCCTCCCTCACCAGAGGAATAGAAATCAACACTCTTAACATTTTTCAATAGAAAAATCAAGGTTAATCTCTAGAATGATGAGGTGACTACAACCCCTCTATTCATAACCATACATGTAGGACAATTTAAAATACATTGGATGCATGTTGATGATGGAGTAGCAACCAACAACATTCCATGCACCATCATTTAATGCTTGGGCTTAATTGAGTAGGTACAACCTATGACCATTGTAGCTCTTAAGTCCTTCAATGGATCAAGAGTTTCTATTAAGGGTTCTATCTCCTTGGATTTTGTAGTCAGAGAACAATTTCCTACAATTGCAAACCTTTTGGTGGTGGAAGAGACACTAGGATTCAACTTGATCCTAGGAAGACCTTGGTTGGCTCAATTACAAGTTGTACCCTTACCCATCCATCAAGAAATTCACCTTCCTTATGAGGAAGGTGAAATTATCATTCATGGTGACAACATGACTTCCTTAGCTATCAACAACGTGGGCATAGAACAAGGGTCTAAAGCAGAGCTTCAAGAAGAAGCTCCTAGCCATGAAGAGTAAAAACCCAAGACAACCAATGAGGACAATGAAAAGTAATGCAATACACCATGGGGTGAACTCCTTTTCAACATCTTAAGCAAAGGGGATGGCGAATACAAGCTTGTGTAGAGTAGGCCTTACTCACTCCCTAATCTTGTAAAGATTAGAAAGAGTCTACACAAGTGAAATTTACCTTAACCTTCCTATGCCTCTATGACCAAATACAATGATAGCTAAACAACCTTATTTTTCTTTTGTAATTTATTATACCTTTGTAATTTTATGCACATAGCCTATGCATGCAACCTAAATTTATTTGCATTTTTACTTATGTTTTACACATTAAAAAACATCTCTTCTAGTCACTAGCTCGCTAAGGCCTAAAACTAGCAGGACAGCTTGCTAAGGCCTAAAACTAGCACTATGGTATGCTAAGGCCTAAAATTGGCACTATGGCCTACTAAGGCCTAAAACTAGCATTATGGTCTACTATGACCTTAAATTGACATTCCTATCCATTAAGACATAAAATTGGCACCAAGGCCTGCTAAGGCCTAAAACTAGAACTATGGCCAGCTAAGGCCTAAAATTGGTAGTATGGTTTGCTATGACCTTAAACTAGCATTCTTGTTTGCTAAGACATTAAATTGAAAAAGTAGCCATAATCGCACAATATAACCCATGTGCAAAATGACCCAAAACTAGAAAATGTTCCTTTCATTATGATATCTCCTTTTGTTTAGTCTATTATTGTGTCAATTTAACATTACAACAAAAACATCAAAATAGCCATTTACAACTATAGATGCATATAGCCAAAAATGAAACCAAATATTTAGATTTAAAATTAAAATATCCATGAATACAATGTGTAGCAATGATGTCAAAGAATAATCATCCATAACATAGTTTTGGCTAACCATAGCCATTAACATAAAGACAAAAACAAATAGCCAACAAACTAAACTAAAGGAGGCTGCTGAGTATCATCCAGAGGAAGAGGTGGTGGATCATTTCCACCCTCACCGCTAGGGCCACCAATGTCTCCTGAGGCCTAAAATGCAAAAAACATATAGAAAATTAGTAAACCATAACCAAGATTATGACTTAAAACCAAAAAGTAAAACATAAAATATATCAAACTTGGGGAGATTCTAGCTCCATGAATTTCAAGGATAGATGTGGAAGGCCATTCTCCACAATGACCTCAGCTACATCCATAGACAAGTGTGACCACAACATCATACTGAAGTTCCTCAGGAGGTAGGCAAGGAAGTCCCTTACCTTGGGCTGAAACCATAACAAGAGCTTTCCATGAGGCATGTCATGTGATAGAGTATTGATCTTGGGATGACCAATGTAGCACAAAATGCCTACTAGCTCCATTATAATGAGAATAGGCCTCAACAAGACCCTACAAAAAACAAAGAAAAAATATTGTGACCAATTAGAATTTGTTAATAGGTTAGGAAAACATTTAGTCAGGTGAAATTAGCCTTTGTAAAAAGGTCTAAGGTCTTTATCTAATAACCTTAAGAAATTCCATAAAAAGGTACTATTACAACCTTTCAAAGAAAAAACATTATGGCCTATTAGAGTTACTTAGCAAATTTAGATAGAACATCTAGTTGAAGGTGAAATTAGTCTCTACAAAAAGCTCTAAGGTGTTTTTTTTGAATTAGCCTAAGTAATTTCATCACAACCTTGCATAACCTTGCATTATGACCAATTGGAATTTCTTTACAAATTTAGAGAAAAATTCCTAAATCAAAGGTGAAATTAGCTTCTGTAAAAAGCTCTTAGTTGTTTATCTAAGTTATCTTGAGAAATTTTATAAAAGCTTTGATACCATATTTTATAGCCTTTATAACCAAAAACATTATTTCCAAAACTATGTCTTAGTCTAAATTATGCATAAATTTAGAAAGAGCATATAAATTATGCATAAATTTGGACAAAAGAAAGCATAAGTTTAGAAAAAGCATCTAAAATTATGCAAAGCATGCATAAATTTGGAAAAATATCTAAACTATATAGAGATTTGGAAAAAGCATGATAAACTTAGAAAAAGCCATAAAGCCAGCATGATCTACACAATGTTAGCAAAAAATTCATAAAAAATTCATTTTAAGTCCAATTGAAGTGATTCCACCTATATTGGAAAGTTGAAGCCAAATCCTATGTAGAAATGACTAGAAAATAGTAGAATCCATGGCCGTTTTCTTATGAAAATTTCACAAATCTACATGAAATTACAAAAGTGCCACAAATAGCCTAATTGCACAATGTTAGGAAAATAGCCATAACTTCTACGTTTCAAAGCCAAATTAAATGAAAAAACAACCATAGTGAAGCTTAAAAAAGGGATAAAAACCTAAAACCTTTGATTTTATAAATATGTAGTCATTTTACCAAGAAGAAATACAAAACTTGGCTTGCTTTTTCATAACAAAACTTCAAAAATTCAAAAGCATAAATTTCATATAGCCATTAAAATGGTTGAAATAGCCAAAACCATCAAAACCCATTTAAATTCACATCACCATAATGGGGTATGATTTTGTTAAAATTTAATTTTAACAAATCCTAAGGTCTAGATTTGAAAAAATGGCCATACTTCAAGATTTTGAGAAAAAAGCACAAAAGAGCAAGTTCTATTTTCAAAATTAAATTTTCAAAAGCAAAAGTAATAAAACAATCATAGATTTGCAGGGGAATTTTGAAAATAGGAGGTTGGATGTTTTCAAAATTCTAACTTAATCTACCCATAAAAGTAGATATGAAAAAATGATATTGACACTTGGAAGGCAAAAAACTAGAAAAAAACCATGAAAACAAAGGCAAAAATAGGTAGAATTACCTACCTCAAAGTAATGATAGATGGAGCCTGCATGGAGATAGGCTAGAAACATCTACCAAATCCCTTAAATTCTCATCCATCCTCTGAATTATGGGATTCTTGCTCTTCCCTCCTCTCTACTTGGGTACCATGGCAGGCTCAATGTTAAGAAAAGGGAAAAATTTGAAAAAGATGAGAGCTCTACATTGGTTGCAAGGGAGATGGGAGGCTTCCATTCTAAATATTGGTTATGGATATCACAAGAATTTTTACTATAGTTCTCATCCAATGTGTTGTTTTTGAAGAATGATAATTATGATCAAAATTTGCAAATTTTAACTTATAAAACCCACCTAAACCTAAACAAAACTACAAATACTAATTTAGTGCATCATGACTATAAGTGCATTGAGGAAAAAGGGGGGAAAGTTTTTTTCATGTTGGTTTTATGAGGGGAAAAAATTCACTTTTCAAAATTTTAAAATTTTGAATTGTGGGCCCCACCTTATGCCTTCCCTTTTGATCAAACTTGCATCAACGCTGAGATTTTTACTAATTTTGACACTTAAAACATTATGGAAACCTTACCCCCATGCATCCATGCTAGGAATATCATGTCTAGCATGGAAACATGTGCATTCTTTTACAAAATCATTAACATTACAACATCTTTCTATTTTTAGCAACCTAGACTTAACTATTTTTAGCAACCTAGACTTAGTAAAATTCATCAAGCATGGTAGAGAGCTCAGCATGGAAGATTCATCTCTAGCATGGAAGGGATGCCTCAGTTACTATTTTTAGTAAATGGAATGGACATGGGGGGAAGCACTTACTATGTTTAGTAACCCTCCAAATTTGGGCATACATTTCACCTAAATTTGGTAGCCAATTTATAGAAAAATTACATCAAATTTGCATCCAATTTGCAACCCCATTCATTGCCCAAAGACCCTATAAAAGCTAAACTCCAAAACCATTTATAGGTTCAACAATTTTAAGAAAAAGGAAGAGAAATTGGTTCCACATATTTTTGAACAAGAAATTTGCACATACACAACTCCATGCCTAGGGCATGTTTAGGTACTCAAGAGCTCTTGCAAGTTCCCATACTTGTAGTCTCTTGAACCCCAACATGGAAGCATTGAGGCTTTGAGATTTGGATGGATTTTGGTGTTAACACTACACTTCTAGGACTTCAAAACTAGCCTGGAGCAACTTAGCATCTAGATATTCCCCCTTTCTCAGCCTTTAGTAGTGACTAGATTAGTAGATCCATGGTTGTAGTAGCAAAGGAAGGTTCTATAACATCAAGAGTGGCTTGGCATCTAGATTGTGAAGTAAATCATCTCAACTTCAATGGGTTTTAAACTCTTATGCAAGTGGATTCCCTTTTTTTTACTCATCCAAGGACCATTTGTACACATTTCTCTAACTTATTCTTTATTCTTTTCTCAATAGAGTTTTATGTTTTTATTTTTGTGTTTAAAGATAAATTTATTATTTGTGCATTATTCAAATTTGTTTGCATTTTCATATTTTTCATTTCCCAAGTCCTTGGTTGATCTACTGGATTGGCCAGGGTGCATTGAATCCAATTTTTATCATGAAGGCCTTGGGGGTTTGGAGTTGAGGAACTGCTTTCACTAAGGATCCTTGGTTCCCATTCCAACAATCGAGGTTTTCAGTTGCAATAGTAGGCTTAGCCATCCAAGTGTTCATTTTGGCAGTCAGATATTTAGTTCTTATGACATGTGATGTATGGAGTTGGTATCTTTATGGATCCTACAAAGATTGTAGTCATTCATGAATGTCCCATGCCATAATCTATAGTGGAGGTGTGAAGCTTCTTGGGATTGGTAGGATATTATCATAGGTTTGTGGAACATTTTTCGCACATAGCATCTCCTTTGACTCGATTGTTAAGGAAGGAGACTAACTTTACCTAGAGCCTAGCATGTCAAGTTTCATTTGAAGAGTTGAAGCATAGATTGGTGACTACTCTAGTGCTAATATCTCCTACACTAGGACATCCATATGATGTTACTATTGATGCTTTAGGGAATGGAGTTGGTTGTACGTTGATGCATGATGGACATATTTAGGCTTATATATCCTATTAATTGAGGTCACATGAAACTCTTGTACATGATCTAGAGTTGGGTGTTGTGATCTTTGCATTGAAGATTTGGTGGCATTATCTTTATGGAGAGTAGGTTATGATTTGGACTAACCATAAGAGCCTCCAATATCTTATGAGTTAGTTGCAGTTAAATTTGCGACAACATAAATGGGTGGAGCTACTTGCTAATTTTAATTTCACTATTAAATACAAGCCTAGCAAGACTAATAAAGTAGTGGATGCATTAAGTAGGGTGGTGAGCAAGCTTAATAGCTTGACAATCCAATTAGATTTGTAGGAGCAGATATGAGAGAAACAACAACATGATCCATGGTGTCAAGAATTGAGACAATAGATCACCTTTGATTGATTGCTCTCTGTGGATAATCATGAACTATTATGGAAGGATGGTCAAGTATGTATTCTAGAAGCTCTACAAATTCAGTTTATGGATGAGGCCCACATGAGTAGATACCAAATGCATCTAGGTAGTTAGAAGATGTACTAGAGCTTACAACAAATGTATTGGTGGCCTGGCATGAAAAGGAATGTAGGAGAATATATATCTCAATGTTTAATTTTCCAGTAAGTGAAGATAGAGCATTAGAGGCTTGGGGGATATTTGCATTTCCACAATATTCCTAAGTGGAAATGGGATGACATTAGTATGGATTTCATGATTGGTATTTCGCAAGCTCACAATGGACATGATGCCATATTAATAGTTGTTGATTTGTTGGGAAAGTTTGCTCATTTCCTTGTCACATGAGCATGAGTGAGTGTAGTAGAAACTAAACATATCTTTCTTGTAGAGATAGTGTGGTTGCATTGGATTCCATGATGGATTATTAGTGATAGAGATGCTTGATTCATGTCATATTTTTTGTAGGAATTTCAAAAGGAGATGGGTACAAAGTTGAATATAAGCTCGGTATATCATCCACAAACTAATGTTTAGACTAAGCTAGTGAATTAGATTCTAGAAGACATGTTGATAGACTATGCTTTGTAGTATAGAGAAGGTTGGGATTAAATGCTACCATTAGTTGGATTTGCATATAATAACAATTATCAAGAGGGTTTACGGGCAGCACCATATGAGATTTTATATGGTAGGCCATGTAGAACATCTTTATATTAGGATACCATAGAAGATCATTAGTAGGTGAGCACAAATTTGGTGAGATAGACAATAGAGTAGATTTGGGAGATTCAAGATAGATTAAGAGCTACACAAGATAGGTAGGTCACACATGCTAATTGGCATCAAAGGCCATTAGAGTTTGCAGTCAAAGATCATGTATTTCTTCATGTTTCTCCCTTGAAGGACCTTACCCAATTTGGCTAAAAAGGAAAATTAGCTCCTAGATACATTGGTTCATTTAAGGGGTAATAGTGAACTGGGAGATTGGCCAATCACATATCATTACCTTCTCATTTGGCATATGTAGATGATGTGTTCCATGTATCTATGTTATGACATTATGTGCCTAATGAGCATGATGCGATTGACCATTTAGGGATATAGCTATAGTCTGATGTTAGTTATGTGGAGAAACTAGTAGAGATTGTTGATTTTATGTTGCCACAACTACATAACAAATTTGTACCTATGATCAAGATTTTATGGAGTAGACATGGAGCTTTAGAGGCTACCTAAGAGTTGGAGACTAAGCTGCACATAGCTCATCTTGAGATCTTCTAGGAAGAATATTTTCAAGGAGCAGAGAGTGTTACATCCCATCCAGATACATTAGGTATGGTCATACACTTATGATTTATATAGTTCATGTGGAGTCTTGGTGGGTTTTTAGGGATAAGTTACTTTAATATAAATGTATTTTATATGGTATGAGGCTTTGTCTTTATGTTATGATTATGATTCTTACATGCTTAACTTATGTGATTATGTACATTAGCCTTGTGTGATGTGTTAGAAAGATGAGGCTATTGGTAGGGATGCTAGATTGGGGTACAAGAGCACCTATTCAAGATACATTGAAGATTTATATGAAATTTTAGTATTTATGAATTTGAAAAATAGCACTATGTTGTGTCATGCTTGGCTATGATTTTGGCAATGAATTTTGATTTGGAGTCTTGGTATGTTTGTTACGCATGATTGAAGTTCACGACATTAGTTGTAAAGGAAAAAAATATAGCTTATGAAAATATTTCTTTAAAAAATATAAGTAAAATAATTAATAAAAGTAAAAAAAAAAGGGGGGGTCCAATTAGTTTATGCACATGACATGCAAAAAAAAAAAGGAAAGCAACTTGTATATTCTTTTTTTTAACAACAGAGAAAAAACATATGCTTAAAAGCATAGTTTATCATTATTCTTTTTAAATCACCATCCTTGCTAATTACACTACCACTTTATCCCCTTTTCTTTCTTTTGCACCACATCCTATGGATTGCAAATTTGTAGGGGTTTTATCACAGTAGAAACTAATTTTTCATTTCTTTTCTTCTATTTTCATTCATGGATTTTGTTCTCTACTCCTTTTCTAGAATTTTGAGCCTTGTGGATGATTTTTGCTTACTCATAACTTGGCTTTGGAATTGTTGCAGGCATATCTACATAGGTTTAGAACTTGTTTGAAGTGAAATGAAGTCTTACCAAATTTTTGAGGGTTTTCAGATTATTTCAAAGATTCTACCATAACAATTTTAATTGGTGGGTTGTCTTTACCTTTTACCTATATTTTTGCACTAGATTATTGTATATAATCATACAATGTGGGCATGTGGAATGGATAGCTCAAAGATTGATCTTAGTCATGTTATTTTGCATATTTCCTAAAATTGTATGGTTTTGGTTACGAATTGGTTATTAATAGATATGCGATGTATGGTATGATGTGGACTTGTGGAATATGACATGTGATGTTGATGAGACTAGTATGATGGAAATATTATATTTGTTTGGCCTATTGTGGTGTGATCATTTTTGGGAGTTTCAATCCTTCCTAGTGGTAACTAAATATTATTCATTATTAATTTATTAATCAAACTTTGAACATGCATAGATTTTCTTCCAGGAGTTTGATTTAGGTGAAATTAGTATCATTTGGGAAAGTTTTGGGAAGCACTTTCTAATCATAGAATTTCTTTTTCTCTTTGGGCATATATCATTTTGGAGGTTATTATAGTAATCATTTTTGTAGAATTACATGTAGTTTGAAAAACATGGTTGTGGCACAAAATGTTGTTTAGTTGAATCGTGGTATTTTTTTCATGGAATGAATGTAACTTTTAGTTGTGGATATATGTGATCATGTTATGGTTGTTTAGATGTCTTGTGCTTATGATATGTGTTGGCTTAAGCTAGCTAGAATGTGTACATGTCTTCATGATGATGCTTGTGATGATTTTTGGTTGGTGGTGCTAGCATGAGGATGTGGATTGGTTGGTGATGAGGCACATTGGAGGTAGTATGGATTGATCCCCACTATGATGCATTAGTAAGGATATTGTCTTAGGCATCATCCTGAGAGTGGAAGAGTGTAGGTGTGTTTGTCCCTATGGCTAATACATGGCATAGGTGTGTTCATCCCTATCACCAGTCCTCCAAAAGGCTAGTGGTTATGGGTCATAGGTTGATGGGCCCTAGCACTGGTTAGATAAATAAAAGACTAATAAAATACCTATAAGTAATGACTGTTTATGAGTACTCATGGAAAAATTTCACATACAACACTAATTGTGGATTTGGTAGCGTTTACATAGGCTACGTATATGATAGTATCACCTGTGTATATGATAGTCTCAGTTTGTGAGTCATTGTGCTGATATATGTATTTATATATACTGTTGGGATTATGATTGTGTGGGACATATGTTATTTCATAGTATGGATTAGGTATGATAATGATTTTTCTAGTGATATGTGTGATATGATATGTGTGTGTGTTGTTTTAAGCATGCGTAAGACTAATAGTTATTGCAGGTTGTCTTGTGCCCCACTCCTCTCCTCCAATGCAACACTTGTTGACCATCTAGCAAAGGAAGTGTAAGGGCTTCCCACTTAGTTGTGTATTGAATTTATTTAATTATAGGTGAAAGGCATAGGAGCCCAGACAAGCATAAAGAAGGAGAGTAGAGGATTTCAATGCTTGGTTAATGTATATTTTCATGTATAGTAGTATTAACTATGTATAATTATATGAAACTCTCTATACTCTTCTATCTATGATGATGATGTTTACGTGTTTCTATATATTAGTAGAGTAGTGTACATTTTTTATATATGTAGAGAAATGAAATTTTATAACTTGAAATGTGTGTTTAGTTTTTAGTTTGGTATAAAATTTCTATGTAGTTTGACCTTTCTTACTATCATGTATTTCTACACATCATTAGTTTTCGGTTATCATGCTTCTATTGTAAGATTACTAGTGATCTTAGGCATCATCCTATCATAGCTAGGGTGGGGTGCTACAATTCTAGTACATAATATAGTAGGAGTTGATGTTGAGGCTCATCTTTTTTGGGATGAAGTGATTGCTAAGGCTATCCCCACAATTGCAATGGCTGGTACAATAGAGGCTGCTTTACTAGTTTGTACCATCCTTGGATAGGTTAAGGGCATTTCCTAAATAGAACTATTGATTTTAAATATTGTATTGGTTTGAACCATATGGGTTTGGGCTCAAGAATCATTGGTACTTTTATGCATGACTTGCCTTTAGAACCCAAAAATTTTAAATTTTGTTCGAATGATTTTTTAAAGTATATTAGCTATTCTTAGTTTACAATATTATTGTGTGTTGTGGAAAAGATATAGCTAGAATTGATACGTATTTGAAATAGTTTTCCTTTTACTAATTTGCATTTAGTCATTAGTTATACTACATTATATTTTATTCATGTATATTTCCTTACTAATAATAGCATTATTATATATAACATTCCTCTAGCCATTTATATGTTATATCCATCTAATTTATTTATAAATATTTTTATCTACATCATCAGTGACACAATATATCCTCCTTTTCTCCATATATTCCTTTACCAATGACCTTTTAGTTGTAAGATGGGGAATTTTACTACTATGAAAAATACATGTAATATTTTTTATTAGTGTATTTCTAAAAAGTAACTCTACATGTGTGGAAACTTATCTCTCATCCTAATTGCATTTTTAATGATTTTGCATGTAAGATGGAAGACCTAATGCATCCTATGTTTTAGGATGGAAGGCAAGATAAAGGAATATTTGGACTAGTGGATGCTGGTAGCTATAATAGTTTACCTTTCTAGGAGCCTTTTTTCAAGGACTATTATGGAACATTCTTATATGATTATGGCTAATTATTTTTGATATGTGTTGAAAAATATCTACTGATATTGTGTGTTTATAAGCAAGATAAATGCCAAGTTATTTTATGTTGGTTTAACTATATCCACCTTGAAGCTAACTCATATTGAATTGAGTATACATATTGAATGCAAGAAACAATAATATATCATGTTTTTTGGTTTTTTGTAGGAGTGGTATAATGAGAGGCTAATTGAACATGTTGATCATGTCCTTAGCAAAGCTTCTTAAGATTTGAATAAGTTTTTCCCAAATCAAATAGGCTAAGTGAATTTTATTGCTAAAGTTGTAGGGATTCACTAATATTATGGTATAGTCTCATGTAGTAGAGTTCATTGCTAGCTATTATAACACTACATCTATGAATGGATATGAACCAATTGCTACCATTTGTGCATGACATGGTGTAGCATTAGATTTTCTGTAAGTACTAAATATTATAGTATAGTTTGAGGTAGCTTTTTACCTTGCATCTTGGTGAAGTAGGAACTATGTTTCTTTTTAATTTCCTCATGTCCTTTAGGTTAACACATTTGAAATGAGCTTCCTTTATAATTTTTGAAACAAATGCTTGAAGAAGATGAGATAATGTATGTTATATGATCCCATATATTTAACTTAAATGTGTGCATAGTTTACTTTCTTTTGATCATTAAGTACTTTCAATCTCCCTATTTGGAAATTCCTAGAAAAGGTCCTTGTTAGATTTCATTATTGAAATGAATTATTTTCCTAGTTTAGAGAGATGGGCTTTTTGCTAGAGATAATGATGAATTATCTAGCAATGTTGGGATGGAACAATGGTACAGAACATGAAGTTTTCACAATGGAGAAACTTAGTAAAAATACTAATCTACATCAAGAATTTTGTTATGTACATAATATTGTAATTGCATATTTGTAGATATATTGTAGTTAATGATTTCATGGGTTATGGCTATAATGGCTATTAATGTTTACTTCGTTTATACTTCGTTTATACTTGTTTGTAGGCCTCACACGATGATGTTGATGCAATTGGTGATGATGTACTTGATGAGCCTCCTTTTCCTCACATGACTAGATTTTGTTTATTGTTGAGCATTCTAATGACTATGTATTATTCTTGTTGTTATATGTTGCATAATGCAACCATTGTTTTGGGCATTTACGTATGTATGTTGATGAGTGATGAGGTACCCCTACACTCAACCATACAAATATGAGCGTGCACGTGCGATCTGGTCGAACTCCATAGACTAAATGCCTTAACACCACAAGAAACACTTGGGGTTAATCGTTCGTTGTCTTCCCAGGCTTGCTTGTAAGTGTCACAGTGTATGGTTAAGCAAGTCCGAGGTATGTGATTTTTTTGGTNTTCCTTAGCTAGCCGTACACACCCGTGGGTGCTCGTAACTAAGTCGTACTTATCACACGTTCTAGCCTAGCGATGAGCAGCCGATTCCTTAACTAGCCGTACACATTGGACTACCACTGGGATTACCAAGCGCAGATCTTGGAATACACTACTGGGTTACAAAGCAGCCAATGCTCGTAGTTAAGTTGTACTCACGCGTTGCGACAAGCAGCTGATTCCTTGATTAGCCGTACACATCCATAGATGCTTGTAATCAAGTCGTACTTGTACGCACTAGGAAAGTAGTAAATAAATAACAATAAATAAAACCATGTGCTGCAAGGTTTATCCAATCAAGTTCGTCTTTTTTGCTGTACACAACTTGGGTTCAGGTTACAAGCTGCTCAAATAAAGAGCCGTTCACTATAGGACTCCTACTGCGGGCACATGAGAAAAATTCTAACTCTGGAGTGATCAATTTGCCAGAGCTTTGCTACTTCTAGCCAGGATTGGGAAATAAGGGAAGTGCCGCCTCTTATTTATAGATATGGCGGCGGACCGCG
>MNCI01015434.1:146635-178682 GCA_015680685.1 Gnetum montanum
TTTTTAAAAGATACGGCGGCGGACCGTGATATCACGTACGCGATATCGCAGGGAAAGACGGGATATCGTGTACGCGATATCACGTATGCAATATCGCGACACTATGCATGTCGCGTCTCATCATATGTGGTTGTATCATCATGTGGTGTGACTTCAACTACATGTCAATTTTTAAATTCTAATGTTTTATATGTTTCATATAAACATAAATGATAAATGTAACAAGGCCATCAATTAAATTGGTAGATAAAATGTGATGTAATGATAATTGTAATCCATGATATATGCATATAACTAAACTTGAAAATGATGTTATTAGGTAGACTAGCTACAATGTTAGTATAGGGGTGAAAATAAGAGGTCATTATGCTAAGTAGTTTTAGGCCTTGGCAGGCCATAATTTTGCCATGTTTTAGGTCTTAGCCAACCATAATGATGCTAGTTTTAGACATTATTAGGCCATGATGGTGCCAGTTTTAGGCCTTAGCGGGTCATTGTCTATACTTCCCTGGAAAGTATGGTATAGCATCAAAAGTGTGTATACAGATAAAAAAAACCATGAAAAATGGTATAAGGTTTCATATGTGAACAAGATTTCATTAGGAAAATAAGAGATAATATATCTACAATGAATTTTTTCTTGACCTTTGATAAATCAAAGGGCTTCCCTTACATGATAGCACTCTCATCATGCTACTTGTTTGACATGGCAATTGGTAGGTATTTTTGTTGATCACTTAATGCCAGAGGTTTGGTGACTTTAGCTTTGTTGTTGGTTTTTCTCTTAGTACTTGCCTAGCTTGAGTTTTTCGAGTCTCCTCTTGAAACTCTAACTTCAAACCTTGGTCAATGTTGATATAGTTAGCTAATGGTATCAACACATTTTCTTCAAAAATGAAAATTTCCTCTCCCTTGTAGGGAAAGTGAATCTCTTAATGTATAGGGGATGAGACGGCTTGAAGCTTAGCTAATTATGACCTTCCTAAGATCAAGTTGAAGCTAGATGTCTCTTCAACTACTAGGAAGTTGGTAAATGTTGGAAATTACTCACCAGCTACAAAATTCAAGGAGATGGAACCTTGCATTACTACTAATGATACATTAAATTACTTGAGTGCTAAGGTTGAGGTTTCTTGGATATTCTTGATTAAGCCTAGTTTGTCAACAATGGAAAATGGTATCACATTGGTCATTGTCCTTCATCCACATGGACATGATAAACCTTGAACCTACCAACATGTATATTAATGAGGAGTGGAGTGGATAGCACTTCTCCATTTCAAGAATCAATCTTCACCTCACTGTCATGAAAGTTGAGCATGGGTTGATGCTTGTTTTTCTTAAGTGAAGCTTACTCAATGATAGAGTGGATTGATTCTTTGTTGATGGACATGTCTCTACTCAAAGGGATATAGTTTAATACCTAAGCTAATGCATCTCTTTAAGTAGAAGAAGTAATAACTAGATCATATAGGCTTGGTGACATGTTCTTTTATTTTAGGGATCATTTAGCTTATTTCATTATTATGAGAAAACTCTTTCTCTTGACATATGATCTTTTAGCCTTAGAGATCTTAACTTTCTCCATCCTTCCTAGAGTTTTTGGCTTAGGTTTTGGTGCATGTGCCTGGGGCCTTTTGTCCATATGTGTAGCTAGTCTTGGTGTAGACCTTGGTGGGTAAACTTTCTTTGAACCCTTTTATTATTGATTACCTTCAAGAGCCTTCATTTTTGGTTTGGTGACATGTTATTTTCACCATTAATGTAGTTATGATTTCATGATAACCTTTGACTTGTGGACTAGTATAGGTGGGCTTTGATCATAAGTTGTTATGATTTTACTTGTTCAAGATGGAGGGACTTGGATAACAAATGGTTCCCTAGGCTTTAGAGGATTGGTCACTTATGGTCTTGGTTGTGAAGTTGATGCCATTGAAGGTGGGACATGTATGATGAAAGGTGTAACTTCCTCCATCCTTCCTAGAGTCTGTGGCTTAGGTTTTAGTGCATGTTCCTTAGGCCTCTTGTCCATATGTGTAGCTGGTCTTAGTGTAGACCTTAGTGGGTAAACTTTCTTTGAATCCTTTTATTTTTGGTTATCTTCAATGGCCTTTGCTATTGGTTTGGTGATAGGTTTTTTTCACCATTGATGTGGTGATGGTTTCATGAAAACCTTTGAGTTGTGGGCCACTAAAGGTGGGCTTTGATCATAGGTTGTTATGATTTTACTTTTTGAAGGTGGAGGAACTCGTATAACAAATGGTTCCCTAGGATTTGGAGGATTGATCACTCTTGATCTTGGTTATGAAGTTGATGTCATTAAAGATGGGATATGTATGATGAAAGGCCTTTTAGGGGTTGGTGGAGGTAATACCCGTATGATGAAGGGCTCTATAGGTTTTGTGTTTTGGTACTATAGTGGTATTTTAATGACAAACAACTTCCTAGGAGGACTAGACAGTTTGGTTTTTGTAAATGAGACTACAATGTAAGAGTTATTGTTGGTGCTTGGAGAATTGGGATCATTCAACATCAAGTATTTATAGTCTATCATCTTCTAGAGGTCATCCTTTAATGTTAGGCAAAAATCAGTGTCATGATTGGCAATTTGATGATAATGGAAATACCTATCTAGTATAAAGTACTTTGGCAGCTTGGTATTGTCCTTAGTTACTATCATTGGTTCTCTAGCTATGTCACAAAGATGATTGTGCCTCTTATGAGACTCTTCAAATAGTTTCTTATGTTGTATATGATTGTCTTTAAGAAATTATTCTAGAAGCTTAGAGGGCTTCATTGGCCAACTTGTGTACTTAGACCTATTCTTCCATCCAAAGTTTGGTCTTGGTTGATTTGGGACATAGGAAGTGGATGGTTGCAATGAGTAAAAATATGTATTACAAGGTGGTGATCCTTGCCTTTTCCCCTTGTTTCAACTCTTTTGTTACTGCACCAATGGTTGTGTGTTCTTGCATAGTTTTATTGCTATCCCTTCTTATGTGTTGATTTTTGTAGGCTACATAGACCAAATCATTGTTAGCCTTAACTACTTCATTGATGTTCTTAGTTTGTGAGAATGCATGACTTAGTGATTAGGGCTCTAAGTAGTAGAGATATAACTTAATGAAGTTAGTTATTGCTTCATTCTAGATGGCTAAGAGGTAAGTTCTGGAGATAGGCTATAGAATATCGTTAAGTGTTGAGTTCCATCTTTGAATAAACCTTTTGACTAGTTTAAGTGATCCTTGATTCACCTTTATTAGTTGATCCAATATGGCATCTGGCTTCAAGTTGTATCTAAAGTAGTTGACACATTATTCTATTAAGTTTCCAAGGAAAGAGATTGAACCCCTAAGTAAGGTTTAATACCAATCTAGAGCCTTACCCTTGAGGGACATAGGGAAAATCCTTATTATCGTATGTGGCCAAGCTTGCAAAAAGAGGCACTTAGACTGAAATGTGGCTAGATGTGCATTGGGATCCCCTTCATCATTGTATTTGGTGAAGTTTGGTATGATTGTATCCATAGGTAAGGTTATTTGAGGCACAGTAGGGCTTATAGGATCATCTTGGTAAAAGTATAGAACCTTGACCATTTAAGCTATACTAGCCTTGAGTTTTCATAGCTCTTCAGTAAGGTCTTGGATAATTTAGAAGGATTGATCCAAGCCTTGGGACATCCCTGTGGGCTATGGTGTTTGTGTTGATGGTTGAGAAGAAAGTTGTGAATCTTGATGCTATGTGATTGGTATTGATATAGATAGAATGGTTTAAGTGATCACCATTGTAGGTGTGTTAAATAAGGAGAAGGAGTTTTGAGTTGGGACTTATGGTATGAAGGGAGAAAAGGGAGTATGAGAGGCTTGGATTATTTGGGGCCTGGATGAGGGTCCCACTAGCATGAAAGAGGAAGATGGTGGCGTATCACTGGGGCTAGGTGCATGGAATGAGATTATATTGTAAAGGGTATGGATGAGAATAAGGATGTGAGCTGAGACATAAGTTGTGATTGGTATGCAGTGATGATGGGTGTAGACCCAAGCATAGTATGATGGATAGGAGGGAAAGATAATGGAGGATCCTATCCCACTGATAAGGTAAGAGGCATGGAGCTAGGGGCAGTTGTTTCAAAAGTCGACCATTGAAAAAGACTCTTAATGAAGGTGTCTTGCTTTGGTTTAGTCTCAAACTCATTGTGCTTTTCTTGATGCTCCTCTAAGCTAATTCCCTCACTAAACTCATCAACCTCTATGAGTTGTATGAGCATTTGTGCATAAAAGTCGGTAAGGGGGATTTGGTCATAAGGAGATGGGATGTACTCTTTACCATCCCAATGTATAATTTTGAATTGACTCTTAGCATCAAATTCAAATCACAGTATTAGGAGAATAGCTTGCATCTTGGCATAGAAGAGGTTGTAAAACTCCTCACTGATGACCATGAAAATAGGCTTCTACCCCTTTGTCAAAATGATTGTCTTTGTTCTATGATCATAGGCTATTTCAGGTCATAGACATGAACTGCACCTTGGCTAGAGGCCATGTATGCCAAATTAAGGGGCAAGAATGTGAATTGGCTAAAAGACATAGTCACTAATTTTAATTTGGTTTAACAAATTTTATAATTAATTAAATAAATAAAAGTTCCAACAAGTGGAATTATCCTAGGTGCAAAGGGTTATGACTAGAAAATGGTATGAAAAGCAACCATAGGTGTGGTATGGGTTGCAACAACAGTGATGTGCACTACACTTAAGAAAATATGAAAGTTTTGGATGTTGGAAGGACCAACTACATTGGCTTTACTAGTAGGATCTATGCTGGAGGATGTGTAGTAGATCATTGTATTGCTAGGCCAACTATGCTGGGGGTAGGTGATTGGGTATGGTTTTGCCTAGTAAAACCAAGTTGGGAGTATTCCTCCTTAAAGGAGGTGCACTTTTTTTGAAAGAATGAAATGTAAAATTTTGGGTTTACCAAGGACTACATTAGAGTCCTAGAAGTTTCTACACTGGCCTTCTACAAAATTTCATAGTAGATGAATTTGGGTGATTGTATGGACCTATGTTGGCCCTTCGATCTTAAATGTAAGTTCCAATAGGAAGAAGTTGAAAAATTCAATGTAGACTATGCTAGTTTCAAAGAACCCAACAACTATTATGAAAATACTCTAGAAACCAAAATCACCCATAACAACTATATTGGGTATTAGTTGTAGGAAATTGAACACAAACATTGGGTTTGATGGTAGATGTTTGTAGGTTTTAGAGTTTAAAATGTGGAAGATTTGATTTTAGAAAGTATTTGAAAAATTCTTGGGTTGAGAATTCAAGTGGAAGCCCTCCTTCTAGGACTAGAAAACTATAGCACTTGAAAAATTCAAATGTTGGAAAAACCCAAAATTGTAGGTAAAATAGTTTTGACCTTGAATCCTAAGGACCTTTCTGAAAGAGAATCTATGGTGCTCTAGATGGTTTGGCCAATCACTGATAGACTTGAAGAATGCAGAGAGAGGTAAAAGATGGAAATGAAATTATATATTTGATTAAAAATAAAGACAAAATTAAACTTGAAATGAATTATGTAGAACAAATGAACTGTAAACTTCATTAAAATAGAAAAATGTTTAAAGTATAAAGTTCAAAGAAGTATAGATTGTGTGCTTAGATGCACAAGAAGCTTGCTTGGATGGAGTTTGAAGCCTGTTAGAGCTCATAGGTTATGTTCTACAATCAAACTTCATGACCCAGGTACTTCCCAAATCCAATCACTAAGATCTCCTTGTTGGTTTTTACTTGAATCTACAACTTTGGTTACCAGTGATGTAAATGATGATGCTTGACTCTATTTGCAATGGTACTACTCTAAGACTCTTTGGTGCTTAGGTAGATGCCAATATGCTCCCAAAATTCTTACATATGCCAAATGGGTTTAAATTTCTCAAGGTTGCAAAGGTTGTGAGATGCCAAAAAATGTTCCAAAATTGAATAATGCATGCAAGTTTGGCTTTTATAGGCTTCAAGATTGTTGACTTTAGGTTGTAAATTTTTACCATGATTGCTAATAGATTAGTATTATCTACAAGTGCAACAAGCCATAATTCTCATGTTAGTTGTCCATTTGTGACAAGTTTAGATACCCCAAGGTCATCAAAACCACACCAGATACTAAAAATAGTAAATGAACTATTGTTACTACATTGGCCTTGGAGAGAGATGCTAGCATTATTGAAATCTACTAGGAAATATGGTGAATACGTAGGCCATGTGAAGATTGTTGAGTATTTATGGTGACTATGTTGTCCATGCTGCAATTACTAGAAATTATGATGACTATGCTGGCCATTGTTGGGAAAATGGAAAATCCAATAACTTTAACACCAGGTGTGTGTAGCTCCAACGTAGCAAAAGCCATGGCCACCATAAAACCCATGAAAATTCCAAATTTGGTAGTCCCTAAGGAATTTTTAGCCTTCCCAAGCCCAAATATAAACATGACATTAGTTTTCCAACTTGGGAAGTGAAGCAATAAAAACTTATCAAGCATTTTTAGCCTTCCCAAGCCCAAATATAAACATGACATTAGTTTTCCAACTTGGGAAGTGAGGCAATAGAAACTTATTAGGCATTTTCAACCTTAAAAAGTTAAAGTATGTAAGATTACATCTCATGGGTGACAAACATTAAATTTACAAAAAAATATTACCTCAAGTTGGATGGTAAAAGTTACAAGTTACAACATGAATTTTCTTGGTGGTATTTTATGGGTCCCTCTTTGTTGATGTTTTGAGAATTAATCCAAAAGACATTGAAAAAGAAAAAAAAACATCATCATAGGTCCATTACCAATATTTCTTGTCTCTGTTTGATTTAGTAGTATTGAACCTTACTAAAGCGTGCTTGTGATGGTGAGATAAGTAATATAATGAGATGATATAGGTTAAATGCTATGTTTGGTCATGAGAAAATGATAATGGGGTTATTAATGAGTCCCAAATGTTGACATTATGGTTATAGTTATTACATCAACATTTTGGCTAATTAGTGTAATCTTCATGCTTCATTCTTTGAAGTGCTAGTTACTTGGTAATGTTTTTGAGGAACCAACACCCCACTTTGAGGTTTCTTTGGCTGTTAGGCTCTTTTATTTGCTTGTTTGGAGTCATTGGTTTGTCTTATGATCTTCATTAGCCTTTTGGCTTCTTGGAAATTTTCTTTCCCTTTTGCCTTTTCTTTTTTGAGGTGAAATATTCATTAGGTTTTATTATCAAGACTAGGTTTGATTTGGTTTTTCCATTAAATAAGATGTGTTACATTCAATGAACTCAAAGATGAAGCATGATGAAGAAGATGTCACATGGCCACAGTGCATAAGTGTTGAACATAGGTCAACATTATTATTCAGGCTAAGGAAGGTTATAATCAAGCTATGGGAATGGGTTCTAAAAGAGATAGTGGTAGGAATTATGAAGTAAGTGCTCTTGATATGATAGGACAACTCATGAAATCTTACGCATTAAGCTCACATGGTAACTTGTTTCCATAATGAGTTGCACCTTTAGGATGACATCCCAAGCTTCATTCAACAAGCACAACTCAAAGAGAATAAGAAAATAAGACAAAGAAAACATGTCATTATTATACACTACATCAAGCCACATAGGACAACTAGTAGACTAGGTCATCATAAGTTACCATTTTCAATGCAACATAGAGAGATCTATGCAATGTGCATCAGATTTATAAAACTTGTAGTTCGTTCATTGTGTGAAACCAAGAGATCGAGATAGATAGAGATAAAGATCATGTAGGATTTCTTGTTATAGATCATTAAAGTCATCAACATCATTCATTCGTTGCAACCTATTAATAATGATAAACAACAATACAAGAAAACATGTGAGTGCTAGATGTAATTAGGGCTATGTGATGGCTTTAATGCTATCTTGTAAAGGTTTGATGATATTTTGAGTAGGCTTAAGTTCTATTGAGGAACTTATTTTCATGTGTTTCTCATCACCATCATGGTTGTAGATGGGAACTTTGACCAAGGAATCCTCTGTGATGTTTCTAGCATTAAGGTTAATGACAATTAGGCTACTTCAAGACATTGAGGCTACATGGTGGAACATTTTTGAGGCTTCAAGTTTGAATTTTTAAGGTTAAATTTATCTAACAACATTACGAGAAGAACCCATTTAGGCTTTAAGGCCATTCAAATTTTCTCATTTATTTTCCTTGGCTCATTCCTACATGATAACATAAGCACATCAAGGGGAACCTATGTGATAAAATGATAAAATAATGTCAAATAAATGTAAAATAATTTAGTAATAATGCATAATTGGGTAAAAAAACACCAAATTAAAGGCCAAAAAAGGTTTAAACATAGTCAACAAAGGTTATAAGGGGTAGGTTAAAGTAAAGAAGATGAAACAAAGGCCAAATAATATGGAATGGGGCCAAGTGAAGGTTAACTGATGGTTGAAGCTTCATGAAATAGCATTGAATGAAGTAAAATAAGGCCTTAATGATGTAAAATGACATCAAATGATATCAAATCATGGAAATCAAGGTCTAAATGATGCCACATAATGAAGAAGAGTGATCAAATAAGGTCAAATAATGTAAAGAATGATCATATTTTGCTAGTTTTAGGCCTTAGTAGATCATTAAATTCTTAGTTTTAGGTCTTGATGGGCCATTAAATTGCCAATTTTAGGCCTTGGTAGGTTGTTAAATTACCATTTTTAGGCCTTGGTGTACTGTTAAATTGCTAGGTATAGGCTTGGGTGGGTTGTGGTAAGGGCCTATTTCATTGGCAAGGTCATTACAAGGAAAAAAACAAGTTAGAACTTGGTAAAACAATGCAAAATAAAGTAATATCAATGTAAAATTTTAAAAAAGTATAGAATAAGATACGACGAATAGACAAGGTAAAAGTAGTATTAAATTTAGTATAATATTTTTACTAATATTTTTTATACCTACTTATGAACATTGCATAGATAAATTACACAAAAGTTGATTTTCTCATGAGGCATTTCTTTACTCTCGAAAACATTGTTTAGATGGATCTTAGATATGAGCATGACCCTTCATAGCTTCACCACCTAAAAAAACATCACCATGTAGTTCTTTTATTTATTTATTTATTTATTATTATTACACTTATTATTTTTATTTTTTTATTTAGTATTACCCTATGATAAGGTAGGGCACAAAGGGAGAATGGTGGTGTTACACATATTGCATGGTGCAGACATGCGTAGGGACATGGCGAGCACATGGTAGCAAATGGTATGATGAGTAACAATGGCCACACATGGGTAAAGAAGGCATGGTAGATGATAGATATTAGGAAAGGTGGTGTAGGGCATGACTCCTTATAGGGCCTGCATTGCCAATGCATCTTATTGATGGGCTTGCATGACCCTTTGCAAGGCCTGTGTGGCTGATGTAAGATGTAAGACTATGCAATGGTAGTGACAGATTGGGGTTTCAATGGCATAGACATGGTGTATGTTTGCATGGCTATTGGAGCGGTCTAGGATGAACAAAGGATTGAATAATTCAGACATGGAGTAGGCAGCAACAAGGCTAGCTCCACTAGGTGGCATGCGAGGGTTTCTACATTGTCATTAGTTGAAGAAACAATAGCCAACATAGGCTAGTATATTTTCAATGAAAATAAGGTATCTTGCTATTTCTACATTGGCATTGGTTGAAGCTGTCTGACCAGTGTAGGCCAACATATTTTCAACAAAAACCAAGTATTTTTTCATTTCTACACTAGCACTAGTCAAACTACGCTAGCCAACATTGGCTAGTGTAGTTTCTATTTTTAGTTTCTTATAGATGTAGGATGTACTGGGAAAGTGGTAGTGTTGGTTAGGCCTATGCAATGATAGAGCGGTGATTGGTGGCTAGATGGTGTAGGCCACGGTAGCACATAGGACACATGAGAGAGGGTTTTTGTGGATGTTGGCATAGTAGGTATTGTGCAGAGGTTTAGGTGCTACTAGGTGATGTGTAGCATAGGAAGCATGGTACACGACATGAATGTTGCAGGACCTATGCATGAGGTGGGAGTGTGGTGCATTGTGATAGTTTGTATACTGTGTAACATTGGAGTAGTGTAGGGCACTATCATCTTCTTTTGTGAGGCTAAATGGCTTCTCTTGGGTTCCCAAGTCATGTGGTGAAATGTATCAACCTTCCTCTCATTATTATTATTATTATTATTATTATTTTAGTTGTAGGTTTTCTACCACAAAGCTATTGTAGCACAAGGGTGGAGGGAGGGGGAGGAGGAGGAGTTGCATAAGTGGTAATGCATAGGATGCACGAAGGAGGGTAGTGGAGAACTATGCTTAAAGTACACTGGCCAATGTAGTTCTTTGGGATTTAATATAGTTCTATTTTTGGAACTATACTAGAACTACATTAGTCAGTGTATTTTTTCAAAGTTTAGTGAAGTTTCAATTTTTAAAGCAAAGAATGCATCTGCATGGTGGCCATGGAGGCTTCTTGTTGTGAATGGGGGTTTTGTGACAGTAGGTGTAGTAGTAGTGCATAGGGCAGAGGTGTAGTGGGTTGAGGGTTTGTAGCAATTGAAAATCTTAGTTGCTAGAGAAGTTTAGAGATTCCTAGTGCAATAGCCTTAACCCCAAATCCCAAGAGCCTCTGCAAAAAAATAGGATCAAAGGTACCCTAGATGGTCTAGTAGATCACCCAAGCACTTAAGGAGGGCAAAATGAGATAATGAAAGTAAAAATAAAAAATGTAGATATGATGATAAATGCAATGATAATGAAGCAAGTAAATCTGAATTGCATACAAAGAGAACTATAAAATTTATTAAAGAAAAGAAAGGTAGAGTCTAGAAATGTGTACAAAATTGTACCTGAGAAGAAAGTAAGGGGTTCACTTGGGTAGGGATTTAGAATCTATTGAAACTACTATGATTAGCTTCATAATCCAAAGGTTTTACCACTCTTGATGCTTTTGAACCTTTGTTTCTCTTGCACTAGATCTGCTACATTGTTGTTATAGAGGTGGATGAGAGGTATGAGGGATTTGGATCCAAAAGTGAGCTACACTAAGAGTTTGGGTTCCCCGATGCTCAACAATAGCACCACAATCTCACATATCTCAAAGGGGATAATAGGGGTAATAATGCTATGGGTTCCACATGGAGATTCAAGAAGCTCTATGTGTGCTCAAAGCTCTGGAATTCAAAAATTCCTGAAAATTACAAAAGTATGAAACCCTTTCATGGTCTTGGTGCTTGGGTTTTATAAGGTTTGGATAATAAATTTGGTTGCAAATTATGCTTGATTGGTGTTTCAAATTCTAGTTGATTTCTGCAAATTCTGCAAAATTTTGGCTATGTGTAGGTGTGTTGGATGTTCAAATCAAAGGGGTTACTATGTATGGTAAGTGTTATACCCCCATGGCCATTATTTTTACTAAAAATAGTAAATGGAAATTTCACCCCTACTAGCTTCTTCTAGCCATTCTAGGCCTTCCAACAACAATGTTAGGATCCAAGATCCTCACTGGAGTTGGTGTAGTATTGGAATCTTGGGCCATGCTGGAGCAATGTTGGGGGAAGGTGAAACATTGGGGACATGAAACAACAACACTAGGAGAAATAGTTATACCTCCCTAATCTAAGCACAGTTGATGTTTTATCCCCTCAACACTGACAGTAGGTGGACCACATACCCCAACAGGTATCTCTAGTGTGGAAAATGTTATACCCCCCATAAAATCCCTCAAAATGCCAAGTTTGGCATCTCAAAAAGCATATTTAACCCCATCAAGCCAAAATATATGCATTATATAACTTTTTTCACTTAGGAAATGAGGCTTTGAACACTTATGAGGAATTTTTTAGGCCAAAAAATATAAAGTATGTAAGATTGCACCTCATGAATTAAAATCTTCACATTTACAATGAAGTTTAGCCTTAGGTTTCATGGGATGGGGATTACATGGCCAAGAAAAAGGTTATAACAAGTATTTTCACTTATGCTTCATTAGCTCCTCTTAGTTGGTGTTTGGAGGATTGACCCAAGAGGTGCTGATAAAGAATACAAAACATCACTATAGGTCTACCATCAATTATCCATCTCCATTCTTGATCTAGTCATGTCAAGCCATGCCAAAGAGTGCTTGTGATGATAGGATAAGGCTATGATGAGATGATAGTAGTGTAGTCATAGGGAAATGGTCATGAGGGCCAACAATGCATTCCATCATTGACATCATCGCTATGACATTGATATGTTGGTCATTCAATGATTTTTACACTTCATGTTTTGAAGTATGGTTCACTCAATAGATTTTTTTGATGAGCCATCACCTCCCTCCAAGGTTTCTTCATCCACTAGGCTCCTTCTTTTGCATTTTTGGAGCCATATATTTAGGCTCTTTGTCTTCATAGGCCATTTTAACTTCTTGACAATTTTCTTCCCCCTTTATTTTCTTTGTGGGGTGAAACCTTCATTGGGTTTCTTTGCCAAGGCTATTTCTAATATGGTTTTCCTTATAGATGAGGTGTATTACTTCTAGCAAACTTAATGGCTTTCCCATCCAATGGGATATGTTACACTTGATGGACTTAATGATTTTCTCATTGAATGAGACATGTATTCAACAGACTTGATGGTGGAGCATGATGAAGGGATGTCATAAGTCCATAATGCATGAGTGTCGAAGATAGGTCAACATTGCTATTTAGGGTAAGGAAGGCTATAATAAGGCTACAAGGTTGGGTTCAAGGAGGGGTAATGATAATGATGTGGAATAAGCACTCTTGGTATGGTAGGGCAAGCTCAATGAATCTTGTGCTTTAAGGTTATGCAATGACTTGCTACTATGATGAATTGCACCTTCACAATGACTCCCAAGCTTCATCCTACAAGCACAACTCCAAGAGGACAAGAAAACCAAGCAAAGAAAAGATGCTGTTGCAATACAATGCATAAGGCCACATAAAATGATAAAACCAAGCTACAAAGTTTAATAGTTTCTCCATTGTGTAAAAGATAGTCATGTAGGCTTACTTATTATTGGCTATGATGGTCATTGATGTATGCTACATGTAATAAGGTTTTAGATAGGAATGATTGACTAAATTGGAAAACTCATTCTCATCCATGTTGGCTATCTTGAGTGCTCCATTATTGTAGGCTTTGGTGATTAAAAAAGGTCCTTCTCAGTTGGTTAAGAATTTGTCTACATGATCTTGGATAGCCTTGAGGACTAGGTCACCCTTCTTGATCTTATTCTTGGTCAATTTATGGTGGTATTGACATTTTTGCCTCTCTTGATATCATTCAACATGAGCAAGTTTTCACACTTGTTGCTCTTCCACCAAATCTAGGTCCATGGTCTACAACTCCTTGCATTGTTCATCAATGATGAAGTTAGATAAGGCTACTAGGAGTGAAGGTACTTGCAATTCAAGAGATAAAATAGCTTTAGAACCATAAACTAGGCATGTATCACAAGTCTTAATATTTTGTAGGCAGTCACTCTTCATATAGGGCTAATAATAGCCTAACCACCTAATCTTAGAGGCCATAGCTATAGGTCCTATATGTCCTCCACATACAACCTCATGAACTTGCTCAAGGACTATTTAGGCATCAATTTTACCAAAGCACACTAATAGTATGCCATTGTATAACCATCAACATAATGTGTTATCACCTACTATGACATACTATTTTGATCGTTTACGTACAATGTCCTTTGAAGCAGTAGTCAAGCCTTGCGAACATTCACCATGCATAAGGTAAAACTTGATATTTTCATACCACCCTCTTGCAGGAGTAGTCTGAACCATGACCACAAAGGTATCCTCAACGCTTTATGTGATGGGAACAACGTAGTTCATAGTTAATGTGGAAAACTTGCTAAATACATCTGGCATCACATTGAGGCCTAACATCATAATTGCATTGGCTATAGTGTTCTCAATTTGGGGTACATGTTGGATACCAACATCTAGAAATTGTTGTAGTAGTTGCTTTCCTAGGTCACAATAAGGTTGTATATTTTTTTCTTTACAAGTGTAAACCTCGATTACCTAGTTAATCAAAATTTGTAAATCGCCTTTGATCATTAAGCATTTTATTCCTAGGTCATAGGCTACCAATCATCCCTTTAATCAAACCCTCATAATTCACTACATTATTGGTACATGGAAACTTAGATCGATAGGCAAAGGGCTGGATTTCACTAGAAAGGAAGGTAATAATGGTAGTAGCACTAGCGTCATGGGCAATTAAAGCTTCGCCAAAGTGCATGATAGCCTTATAGCCCTTAGGGACTTGGCTAATGGTGTTGAAATTTTCATCTAGAAACTTAGGATCTATGGTTCCATGGTCATCAAAAAGTGAAATTGTAAGTTGTACGACTATAGCTTGATCTTTCATTGAGAACTATGAGACATAATGGAGATCAAAATCCACTATTATGGCTTTTCATTGGGCTATATGGTTACTCTCATAGATGTTCATCATTATAGCTCTAAGCACATTATCCTTGAAAATGATGTTGACTTGGCTTCTAAAGAGGTAGTGTCTCCACTTCTTCAATGAGAAGACTAGTGCTAGACAATACTTTTCCACTTTAGTGTATCAAGTCTCATGGGAAACTAATGCATATCTAAGGTAGTATACTAGCATATCTATGCCATCATCTTATTTCTAATAAAGTCGAAAGGCAATAGACATGTCAAAGATAGCAAGGTAGATGTAAAATGATTTATCCTCTTGTGAAGGATAGACTAATATTTCTTAATTTTTTTAAAGGCTTCTTAGCATTGAGCCATCCACTCATAGTGAACTCATTTGTTAAGAAAGTATTGCATGGATTTTAAGTTATCCATAAGCCTAGTGATAAACCTACAAATGAATTGCAATCTACCTTGCAGTCCCTAAATCTCCTTAAGGTTAGTAGGTATTGCCAAGCTAGATATGGCTTTAACCTTATTAGGATCAACATGTATTCTTACTTTTGATACTACAAAGTGAAGTATCTTACCAGTTTTGACACTAAAGACATACTTCTTTGAAGAAAGCCTAAGCTCATTGTTTAGGCACAAGCTCATTGTTGATCAAACCTAGCATGTAATCATTGAAGATATATGTCATGGCTCTCTGGTAGGTTGCCCTTGTATTCTTTAGGAAAAAGGAAATCATGGTATAGTAAAAGGTACCCAAAGGAATCATGAAGGTCATGATAAGTTGACATTTTGGATTGATCCTAATCTAGTTGTATTCGAGAACCCACCATAAAGCATAATAAAGCATGCCTAGCCATAGTATCAATATGTTAATCAATAATATGTAAAGGAAAATCATCCTTGATAGTTGCCTTATTTAGGTCTTTGAAATTGATGAAAATACATAAACTCCTATTTTTCTTAGGGATCATCACTATTTTGGACATCCATTCCACATAATGAATAGCTCTAATGAAACTAGCTTGGTATAGCTTTGTGATTTCATCACAAATTGCTAGGGCCAAATAAGGTCTAATCTTAGGAACCTTTCGCTTAACTAGTCTAATTCTAGGATTAAGTATGATGTTGTGTTGGACTCAACATGGATCAATTCCTAGCATATCTTCATATGACTAGGTAAAGAACTTAATGTTGTCTTGTAGAACCTTGGTGATGTCTTGAGCCTATTGACATTCTAGTGAGGAACTTAGTTTTAGGGTTTTCTCCTTACCACTATGTGTCATGATAGAAATCTCAACTAGAGAGTCTTTAGTGATGTCGCTAGCCTCTAGCTCAAGGGTCTTAACTAGGTTTTCAAGCCATTCTAGAGGTTTCTCTACTGAGGCTATGTGGTTGACAATACTTTTAGGCTTAAGATCTAGGAAATTAAGGTTGATATACCATTCAACATCACCATGAGGCATGATTAAGGGCAAACTAATCTACTTCCAAGTACTCATACTTCAGTCCTGCATGTCAACCATAAGCACATTAAGTGACACCTAGGTAAAGATAAGTAAATAATGCCAAAATGAAATTATGTAAACACATGCTATTCTAATATCACATACAATGTAAGTAATTTCATTCAAAGCCACAAGGAGGTAGAAAATAAGCAAACCAAATGAAATATATGACAAAAAATGAACAAATGAAGGCCCAACAAAGTGTAATAAAGTGAAGCATTAGAAATAAGGCAAAAAATGATCAAAAAAAGCTACAATCTTGCAAGTTTTTGGATTTGGTAGTCATGACGATAGTTTTAGGCCTTAGCAAGCCATGGTTACATGGTGTTAAATGATGGTTAGGAAAGGTCAAACCCCATCATTGAATACCAATCCAAGGCTAAACAAGAGTCAACAAAGATCATAATAAAGAAAATAAGACAAACAAGATTCAACAAAAATCATAATAAAGAAAATAAGGTAAATATAGGGAGGCTAAAGCCAATTGATGGAAATCAAGATCAATAATGCAAAAAATGCCAAAAACAAGTTAAAACACCATGAAATAATGTGAAATTAATGAAAATGAAATTCATGTGGTAAAAATTGAATAATACTAGTTAAACATGTTTAGATTTTGCAAGTTTGAAGCCTTAGTGGGTCATGGAATCAGGCTTCAGGATGCTAGGTAAGTTTGGAAATTAATAGAGGTTGTTTGGTGTAAAAAATCATGGTTTTCAAGGTATCTACACTAGATCCATGTTGGCTAGTGTGGGTCAAGTAACCTCCAGTATGGATGGAATCAACTAGGTAGTTTTATAGGCTTGTTTTGGATAGTTTTTAACTCTCGGTTGCTTGCATGACTAGTGCAGTGGATTGGGGAAGGGAACAAGTAAATTTTGGTGTTAATTTCAATCCCTAGAAGCTCCCATTGAAGCTTGGATCTACCACTCACATTGGGGCCATGCTAGCGAGCATGGCCCTAGCATGGATATGAAAGAAAATGAGTTTCATGGCTTCCAAAAGGTTGAAATTAGGGTTACAAGGCCTTCCCAAGGTAGTGTAGGGCCAAATATATGAAAATTAGATATTTCAAAGGTTAAAACTAGTAAAAATGTAGGTTTGAAAGTTGTGCCCGCTCAAACCCCCCCCCGAAAGCCACATTGGGTAGCATGGATGGAGGGGGGCTCCAATGTGGATGATCTAAGGGGATCAATGTTTTGCTATTTCTAAGAGGTTTTGGGAGGTTTGAAGGCTTTGGGTGGTGCTAATAGGATTCTAAGATGAGTATGATGTAGTTTGAAGTCACTTTTAGATATATGTGAACCTCACAAGGGATTTCCTTGAGGCATCCACATTGGACCCATGTTGGCCAGCATGGATGAGGGGGTGCTTACTGTGGGATTAGGGATGATCATGAAGAAATTTTTGGCTACCGATGTCTCCAAGAAGGTCTAAATCTTACCCTCATTTTTTCTTTGTTTGATAGGATTCGCATGTATTTAGGTTGAAATCTTTGAACTAAGGGAGACCATAGACCATTTCCTTTGATACCAAGGTTTGAAGAATTTCCTTATTTATGTGGCCCAACTTCCTATGCCAAAGGTGTGTATCATATGCACAACTTATGAAGCACTTGGATTCAAGGTTAGGAAAATTTCCAAAAGAAGTGGTATACACAGTTCCATTTCTAGATCCTTCAATCACAACATTTCCAATAAATAAATCTTGTATTCTACAACTTTCTTTTGAAAAGGTAACGTTAAAATTTGAATCATAGAGCTAACTTACACTAAGAAGATTATGTCTTAATCCATCAATGGAAAACACTTTGTTTACAGTTGGTAATCCCTTACCTTTACCCCCTATGATATCAATACTTGTTATAGGTGATTCCATGTCATCTACAAACATGATTGTTTCACAATTTTGTTCCATGAAGTGGATGAAGTAGGATTTGTCACTTTTCATGTGCCTTAAATACCCACTTTCAATAGACCATGTGCTAGCATTGTCATTGGAGAAAGTAATTTGAGCCATCAATTTATTTTTAGTCTTTCCTTCTTTTCCTTTCCAAACTTGCATGGTTTTCTTTCTAGGCTAGTTTTGAAAAGACCAAGAGTAGTGATGCATTCTAAGATAGAAAAAATCTTGAATATGACCATATTTACCACAAAAAAAATAATTTCAAGATTCTTTGTTTAGAAGATTTACCAAACTTGAATATTTGCAATTTTTGGTCTTTGGAGTTCTCCATAGAGTTCATGTTCATTTGCTCAATCATATTAGTTAATCTTTGAACCTCAACCCTAAGGTCTGAGTTTTTCTTTTTGAGACAAGAACATTCATCATTAAGAACTTTAATTTTTCTTTCCTTGGCATGTAATCAATCTTTTATCTCAATGCACAAATTTTGAAAAGAAATGATTTTATGGTAAAATATCTCATACCTTTCTTTAAAGAAACTATCATTTGAATAATCTAATAATTGTCAAATTTACAAGCATAATCTTCTATATTTTTTAATTTAAGGAAAGAAATGAGATACTTACCTTTATAAAAAATGCAATAAATGAATTGAGCACACTAGTTGATGATGTACATTAGGCTCTTTGTCCAAATGTGTTTGATGTTGATTGCTCCTTCCATGTTCACTCTTGAAGATTAATGTAGAGAGCAAGAGTACTAGGCTCTAATACCACTTGAGTATTGTTAAACTTAGAAGGTAGGGGGATGAATAAGTTTCTCAAGAAAATTATTTGACACAAAGCATGCACCAATTTTAATGTGGTTCCCTAACTTGTATAGTCCACACTTGGAGGATAGTTGGCAAGCACACCTCCAGACTTTGTTCCTTCCAAATTATGATTTGAAGGGTATCACACCTTGTACAAGCTCTAAGATTCACTCTGAAGTGATTTGATGCTACAAATTCATTCAACCTTGCAAGGTCCTGACAAGCTTAGAATATGGTTTGTGACTAACTTTACAAGTTTGAGCTTTGCTCAAGAGTGTTGTGGCACTACACTAACACTTAACCTTGTAGGACCTTGAAAAGTTCAAGTAATATGCCTTCCTGCAAGAAGCACATCAATCTCATAGGATAACAAAAGAGAACATTGATTACAATGGATGAATGCAACTTGGTTTGCTGATCCTTGTACTTGTGGTATAGCTCATTTTACAATAGACAGAAGATAGAATAATGAAGATCAAGTAGGATTTCAATGATTGTCAAATGATTACATAATGATAGTATAAGAGCTTTTACATTTCCCAATAAGAATGATGTTTTCTTATAGCCACTATGTTTCCAAATTATTCTTGGAACTTATGCAACAACTATTTAGTGTCATGAAAGACATATTCTTCATGGTTGAGACATCTTTTTACATTTGGCCTCCATTCTAGAAAGACATCTTTGTTTCATAAAAGATGTCTTTCTATAACTGGCCTTCATTCTAGGAAGACATATTTTTTTGATGAAAGACATCTCTCTATAACTAGCCTTCATTCTAGGAAGACATCTTTATCTAGTGAAAGACATCTTTGTTTGTTGTTTTGTAGAGATGTCTTTGCTTGTGCTACCTTCAATTCTATTAAGACGTCTATTGTTTCTTGAAGATGTCTTTTTTACCCTTTCTTTTCACTTTGAATTCTTCGTTCCTTATCCACATTCTTGTCTTAATCCNCTATACAAGCTCTAAGCTTCACTTTGAAGTGATTTGATGCTACAAATCCACTTAACCCTACAAGGTCCTGATAAGCTTAGAATATGGTTTTAATTATCCCACTAACTTTACAAGTTTGAGCTTTGCTCAAGAGTGTTGTGGCACTACACTAACACTCAACCTTGTAGGACCTTGACAAGTTCAAGTAATATGCCTTCCTGCAAGAAGCACATCAATCTCATAGGATAAAAAAAGAGAACATTGATTACAATGGATGAATGCAACTTGGTTTGCTGATCCTTGTACTTGTGGTATAGCTCATTTTACAATAGACACAAGATAGAATAATGAAGATCAAGTAGGATTTCAATGATTGTCAAATGATTACATAATGATAGTACAAGAGCTTTTACATTTCCCAATAAGAATGATGTTTTCTTATAGCCAATATGTTTGCAAATTATTCTTGGAACTCATGCAACAACTACTTAGTGTCATGGAAGACATCTTCTTCATGGTTGAGACATCTTTTTACATTTGGCCTCCATTCTAGAAAGACATATTTGTTTCGTAAAATATGTCTTTCTATAACTGGCCTTCATTCTAGGAAGACATATTTGTTTGATGAAAGACATATCTCTATAACTAGCCTTCATTCTAGGAATACATCTTTATCTAGTGAAAGACATCTTTGTTTTTTTTTTTTTTTTTTTTANAAGATGTCTTTTTTACCCTTTCTTTTCACTTTGAATTCTTCGTTCCTTATCCACATTCTTGTCTTAATCTAAATTTTTGTTCCAGAAACACAACAATCTCACAACCACACAAACAACCTTGTTCTTCATTTTCCTTAATGTTTTGACATACCAAAAGGTCCACAATTGTAGAACCCCATGCTTTGCAATATAGTTAAGTATATATGTGTTATTGTATGTGCTTTACAGAATTTTGGTTCCATAGTTATTATAATATTCTTTCAATTTAATAAGTATATCTAGTTTTCTTTTTTCTAACAATTAGTTATCTTGCATACAATTTAGATTTGATGTGTTTTTGAAGGGTTAATTACATCAGAGTAATCCTACTCCAAAAATATGAAATAGTTTTTTAATTTTCTTATAGTTTTCATGGTATAGATATTAACAGTAAGTTATGGAATAAATTACATATGGAAAATGATGTTCATCAAATTTACATCTTGCTATAGCGAATTCAAATTTGGATTGGAAGAAAAATCAAGTATATAATATTAATTTCTATATTAATTTTTGGATTTTACTACATATTTAATGTACTAAATACCTATTTAATAGAAGTATTGTGGAATTGCTGGAGGATAGTTCCTATCAAATTTCTTCAAAATTTGTTAAAATTCTTAATTTTTGTTAATTACAAGTTGATCATGATTTAACTACAAGTCATGGTTAGTAATATCATATATTGTGATATTACAACATGAGTCATGGTATTATTGGAAATAGAGATTAATGTTTTTCGATGATGTCAAGACCTTACCATGAGTTGTAGTTATTGCTCCATAACTTTAACATAAGTTGTGGTGAATTTTTTTTATTAAAAAATTCACCATCAATGAACCATAAGTCATGGTTACTGTACCATGAAATCAGCATGCATTATAGAAAAATTACCTTAGAAGAATTGTTGACCATGAAGCTACCATGGATTGTAGATGAAGAAGTTTAGTTAATCACACATTATGGTTGATACCACATCTTGACCCTAAGTTATGGGGAATTGCCATGGATTGACCACATGTCATGGTGCAAGGAAAATTAATATCTAGAATACCATGTGTTATGATGAGCTTATGGTCTAAAAACCTATAATACCATGACCTAATCATGATTCCAAGTAAAACTAACTTTTGTAAATATCTCAAGATTGAAAGGTCAAAATTAAATGAAATTTATATGTGCAAGTTCATTTTGGAAAGCTCTACAGTCTAGAATAAGTGTATTAGAGCCTCTCCTTAAGGAATAATGAAAGATTGAATCAAACTTGTTGGTGATCTTTGAACTTTGAAACTAGATGGAATTAATGATGTAAATATAAAATAAATTGAATTAGGAGTGTAAAAAATTATGAATAGTAATGATGATGCCTTGTTAAAATTTGTTAATTAATGTTGATGGAGTAATGAAGTTGTATGATGAAAATTAATGAATGATGAAATTATTGAAATAACATAGTTTTATAGAATTATAAATGAGAACAAGAATGCATATAAGAAAAATAGTGAAATGTAAGAGGTGTCAAAGGATAAATTTGAAAAAAATTTCTAAAACTATTTATTAATTTCATTAGCAAATCATTACAACCTCATATGTCCTTTGGAATTTATGATAAAACAATGGGATCATGCTAGGGGTTAATGAAGAGTTAAGCCCCACTAAAGTTATGAAAATAACTTTTAAATTGATGGATTGGTGGAGTAGGGTCACTTCGATTTTCTTTAATCCTTTAATTACACTAAATATAGAAAAATATACAATACAAATAATTGCTAGTAAGAAAAACTAACAATCTTCTATTAAATCAAAGAAGATTATAAATATAGCAGATCCATGAATTCCAAATCACAAATTACAACTCTCACATACTTAGCAATGTTATAGAGTATGAGGATGTATAATTACATAATGATTGTTCTTATTATAATGATTAATCAAACTAGATCTCATAACATAGATCTAAGATCCAACATACATAGAGAGAGCTATAACCAAGATCACACACACAAATATGATTGTAGAGATGCACATCACTCCTATGCAATATCTCTCTTCCAACCTTTTTTTGATGCTATTCTAGCTTCTTGGCTATTCCTCTTACATACAAGAACCACTAGTAATTCAATTACTACATTTGTCCTAAATAGAAAGATAGAAAATCTAGAACCAATTTTCCCAAATTAATCTTCACCATTGGATCTTCCATGTTGGATTTTATCTTGGAACATCTTCTAGGTTTTTTCTTTTTCCCCTTTACTACTTGTATAAATATGTCACTATTTTTGTATTCTTTGCAACCTTTTAGCTTGTAGTAAAGATGTATTTCTAGCTCCCTAAACATACAAATCAGCCACATGTAGGGATGAAAAAGGGCTTGGAAGAGGTATCCCTATAACAGCTCTCCTACTTTTCAAAACATAAATCAAGGTGAACAAGGGAGTAGAAATAGAAGTAATTCCCCACTCAAAAAGTTTGATTTCATAGATCCATATAATATCATTAATATTTTGATCCTCCTAATGGATCAAGTACTCATGCTTCTTCACTCCATGAGTACTAGAATCTCCTCTTTGTTTAAGTACAACTACCTTTCTCATTTGTAAAGGCTTGGACTTGTTAATAGCCTTCTTCAACTCATTGATGGTGTTTTATAATATTTCATCATCCACTGGTCCATTGTAATGCACAAGATCTATGACATTAAAAAAAAATACATAGCCACATCATTTGGTAAGGAAATTTTAAAAGCATCACCATTAATCTTGCCTTTTATCTTGAAAGGATCCATCTTCTTAGCTATCAACTTTGAGAAGTTAAAACCTCTCAACCTCTTCTTCTTTAAGTGCATCTAAATAAGATCACCAGTGGAAATATTTGGCTTTCTCTTATCCTCATTCATCTTAAGAAATCTTTCTTCACCCTTCTTCTTCTTAGTGTTTGAAAGTCTTTCACTTATCCTTCCTTCATCATCAAAATTACAATGTAGGTTACCTTTATACTACCCATCTATTTCATAGCCAAGACAATCAAATTCATCACCATGAATATCCACATCAATAACAATATTCTCATAATGAAGACCACTATAGCCATCATTATTAAATGCAAAATTGAATACATTACCATTATTAGTCTTGCTCTTACTAATAATGATATCAAAAGTTACATTGCTTCTATCATTTATAAAATAACTTACAACTTCATCAAAATCATCATAATGATAATGATTTTCATCATCATAATGGAACAAACTACTACTAAGAGATATTACTACCATATGTAAGGTAAATCTTAGACTCACTAACCTCTTCATGGCTTTTCCTATTCATCATTGGTTTAACTTGATCTTCAACATGTGGCTATCCAATCTTGTCAAAGCTTAAAGCTTCCTATTCCAAGGATGGATGATATTCTTGATGTCCTTATCAATGTAGAGATATGAAGGTAGAAAATTCTAGCTATGAGAATGTGAGAACCCATTAGTCTAGGGCTTCAAGGGAAGTGAATCTAAATCCTCATTGCAAAACTCTAAGAGTTATATCACCATCTTCAACTTCTTCTCATTGCAAGCTTGATGATGTAGATGACGTACGAATTACTAGGGTATTTAGAAATGTTGTATGACTATAGTATATGGAGCTAAAGACTTTCAATGGTGTAGACAACACCATTACTAAGTTGAAGTAAGAAACTAGCATCCTCATACTAGCTTCAACATAAGAGACATTACTATCATTTTCAAGGAAAATATTAGGCTTATTTATCTCTTGATGACTACTCCTATCCATCTTTGGTTCAAATTTATCTTCAACATATGACTATTCAATTTCATCAAAGCTTAAAGCTTCAAGATTCCACATAGAAGTCCCCATTTCAACCAGTCTCCCCTCTTTAAAGGATTCTTCATTAGGTTCATGCAAATAAGAAAAATCATTCATACCTTTCATATGTGTTATGCTAAAATTTTCCACATGCATTCTAGATAGTGCATTAGGCACCATATTGTATTTTTTTAATTTTATGTTCCTTCTTCAACATAAGCACTACTGAAACTACACAAGGTGAAATGGATTTCCTCATGAAGCCATTGTAAGTAACTCCTCTACTTTCCTTTGCAAATCAATGTACTGATTCAGTGTCATTTGATATGCCCTCTATTTTGAAATGGTAACACTAGGAATGAAATGAATTTGGTACTAAATATTCCTCATTGGGGGCAATCCATTTAATTTTCCTTTGAACATAATAGGAAATTGCTTATTTAAGCCTACCATACATGTTAGAAGATATACCTATACATCATCATGGTTAGAAGCAATAGTTAAAATAATAAAAAAAAACAAAATTAGCTTCATGATGTTCCTTAATATATTCACTCTCCCCAAGAATAATTAAGGAAGAACCAAGCTGTTGGCGACCGTTTGGGACGCGACCGCCAACGAGTGTCCTCGAACAGGATTTAGGTGCCTGCTGGTCTCTAGCAACACCAAGGCCCAGATACGTCCAAATAAACTCAGTAGTTAATGTGAGTATGTGTGTGTGCTATTGCGGCGTGTGGTTATGAGAAATGTAACGATTGCGTTGTGTGTAAACTATAAATGACTTACTTTAAAGAGATTCAGCCAACTTTGCCGAGTACTGTGAGTTGTTAAAAATTTTCTATCTTGTTCAACTGCCTAGTCTATGCGGTCCTTATAATACCTACTTGTAACAAATAAAATTTTGCAAAAACATTTGAGCACAACTCCGCAATCTACTCCTAATTTTCCCCAGAGAAAGAGATAGTTCCACAAGAAAACTAGAAATAGAGCAAGATTCGATGGAAATAAGCAGAAAAGAAAAGAAAGCAGATTTGTGTAGACCTCAAATATTTAAACAAGGTAAAATGACACGAGTAAACACTTCGCAATAAAGCTATCCCAAATTCAATATCTACGAATTGTTCAAACTTCCAAGGCTCAAACAAGCAATATCTTCAAGACAATCCTACTATGCTACCAAAAATTGCTGCGTAAACTACCACGTACGAGACTCCATTTTGACTAGATAATAGATGTCAACGATTGCATTCAAACAGAACCTTTAAAAGACTTGACAATTTCTGATTGAAATACCACGGGAATTCACTTTAAAGATAAAAAGAAGCTATTCTGGTCCCATCAAAATACCAAAGATTTTCTGAACCCTCTCGACTACTGAATTGTTCAACGGCGTGACTACAAACAGAGGCTCTCTTACAACAATCCCAATAGCAGTTCCCACACGTTGCACAATAACGAAATTTACTACTAAAATGCTCTTAAGGCTTTTAAACACAAGCGCTTCTATGGAAAAATTTTAATAGAAATTTCTATCGGGCAACAAGAACAATAAGAGCAATCTAAAAATCCCAAAATTACTTGCCAAGGATGATACTATCTAAACCACTAGCTAAACAATTTAAACAAAAAAAAAATAAAATACATAACTCACAAGACCATGACAAAGAGGCTAAAATCTTTACTCTAGCAAGCCATCTTTCAAGCAATCTTCTTTACAAATCTTCCAAGATCCCAAGTGTGATGTGTGAGATCCCTTGTGATGATGATTCCCTCCTCCTTGACCCCTGAAGCCTTTTTATAGGGTTCAAAGGTAGGTAGGGAAGTTACAAAATATCTTGGGTGGTTTTAACCACCATAGAGACAAAAAAGCTACAATGGACAAGTGTCCTATTCCATGGCCAAGTGTCTTCATTCAGTTGCCAAGTGTCTTCATGTAGTTGCCAAGTGTCTTCATGCAGTTGCCAAGTGTCTTCACTCAGTCGCCAAGTGTTCACCATGGAGAGAAACAAGTTGCAGTTGACACGTGTCCCATGCAGTTGACAAGTGGCCTTTCAGTCGCCAAGTGTCTTCGTTCAGTTGACAAGTGGTCACCATGGAGATAAACAAGTTGTAGGTGACAAGTGTCCTTGGTGGTTGAGAAGTAGCCCATTTAGTTGACAAGTGGCCATTTTGGAGACAAAAAGGCTATAGTTGACAAGTGGCCTTGGTGGTGGTTATAACCACCACTTCAATTGAAAGGCTACAATTGTCATGAAATTACAACATTTACAAGAAATATAAAATGAAGCCAAGTATCTAGTGCCTATATTTACCATAGGTTTAAATATTTATAGGTGAAATCTTCTATATGATTAAGCTTTGTCACATCACTCTTTATAGTTCTTTCCAAATCTTGATCTCCTTCAAAATTTTTATTACAAGAACTTTCAATTCCCAAATTTTCAATCAAATCAAGATCTCCATTAGTATTTCTGGTTTTTGTGTGGAATGAAGCTTCAATTAATTGATATATCAATTCTCCCAGATTACTTTGCATCAATAGGATCATCTATTTTATCCAAATCAACAGTGCCTTCGTAGGATAATGGATGGAATAAATTATCTGCAAACAAGACATCCTTATTTGAAGAAAATTGGAAGGTAGGGTAAAGCACTTTGGAATCAACTGCGTTATTCGGAACATGATCCCATAATTTATTTCCTGCCTACCACTGCAAAACAAGGCCCTGCCGCGTTGTACCACGTATCGATCTGAAACCTCCAAGCATGGGGCAATGGCTTCCCTTCCAAAAATATAGAATGCTTGCTGTTTCTCAGTAAAAAAAACGTAGAAAGAATTATCTCCTCGCCTTCACTCTTGGCCGCAATGTAGATCTCTTCCTCCATCTATGTGCTGTGGATCAAGGCTTTGGCCTGGAGTCTTCTCTTCTAGCCCGTACATGACCTCCGCCGCCGTCGGTTCGTTGCTGATGCCACTGCAGCCCTCTGCATCTTCCACGTGCGTGCAATCACCGTGAAAAACCAAAGCTTCAAAACAAACCCTGAGCTACCATAGAGCCGAAGCCATGCCAGGAAAAGTTCTTCTTCCTCCATCGAAGGGAATCATCCAGAATTCTAACAAAAAATCTGCTGCATTTTCATGCCCCTTCGTCATAAATCTGTCTGGCATAAATTATAGAGCATTTTTCCACACTTTCGAATTTTGGCATTCTCGGGGTCACCGGTGAAATGCGGGAGGGCACAGACATACAAAGAAACTCCAAGGCTCCTCATGCTGATTGTAGAAATATTCCTGCAGCTCCCACCAGCCGAAATACGTCTGCAAATTCCAGAAAAATATACTGTGGAAGTACCTAAATCGATACTGATGGCCACCATGGCTGATCATTGTGCCCAATGAATTTGTAGTGTTTTATTTAAGGCATCGGAGAATAGTGTGCCAGTCTTCCTGTCTTGTGGTAGAAAGATTTAAATTTTGGATTTTGGCACCAATGTATGTGCCTGGATAAGTTAAGGTTTTGGTAGTGTTCATGATTCTAGGCTCATTTTTGTCCGAATGCCAACAAGGGATGAAATCCCATGAAATGGTATGATTTTTTTATATGGGCAACATGGTCCTTGGAAGGAGGCTCTACAACTTTTGTGTATTGGTTGGTTCAAGGATACAAGTTGAACAAGGCTTCTAAGATTTTTGGACATTCAACCATGCCTTTGTGGATGTGAACCAATTAGCAAAAGCTTGTCTTAATCAACATGGTAGACTTCAAGGTGAAGAAACAAAATCTCAAAAATCTCTTTTAAATCATTCAAAAAATCACCATAACCTTATAAAGCCTGTTCCATTGAATGGCTAAAATGTGCCAACACAAGCGAGCTTTTTTGTCTTACTTGTTTAATTATCATTGAAATCAACTCATGGATTCCATCAATATTTACTACACATGATTCTTGCCATATTAAAATGAGTAACATTATTAAGATTCCAAGGTCGAATAGATCACATTTCAGAATATTATGAAAACTTCCATTTTTAAATTTCAAGACACATTTCTCCCTTACATTTTGAGAGAAATATCTTGACCAATAATGCATCTTGTAGGGTCTAGGGGTAGGATTTATCACTAAACCCAATCTAGAAACTACCATAGAAGAAGTAATATTTTCTTGGGCTTTCCTATTAATCAAAACATGTATCAATTTCTCACTAAGAAAACATCTAGCCCCAATTTGAAATAACAATTTTCTTACTAGATAGTCTTCTATATTCATAAATGTACCAAAATTTCATTGTGAAACTTTTTCTATTTTGGAAGCATTAGGATTACTTTTTTAAAGATCTTTGCTTGATGCCTCCTCCTATTCCATGGCTTGTATATCCTTACCCTTGGCTACCTTCTTAAGTAAACATTTCCAATGCTTGTGTTCCCATTCTTCACATCTAAAGCACTAAATTTTGGATGAGTTGTTGTCATAATCCTTTGTTTTTTTGTCTTGGTCCTTCTTGACTTTTTCCTTTTTTCCAATATTTTTAGGGATCTTGTCATGACTACTATCTTGATCTTTAGATTTCAATTTGAATCCTTTTTTAGATTTGGATCACTTATCCTTTTCCTTCAAAGCTTGTTTGCTCCTATTGCCAAATCCACTAAGTTTTTTTCTACCTTGAGTACCAAATCATAAGTCTCATTAAGGATTTAAGGCTTATAGATTGATAACTCTTGCTAGTATGCTATTTTGAAACCTTATAGAAAGATTGAAGCCTATTCATACTCTTACGAATTTCCCTTAGCATAATGGAATATATCATAGAATTTAATGTAAAATTCCTTGACATCTTGCTTATGTGTCTAAGGAATCTTTGCTTCATGATTGTCTCTTATCTCTGCCAAGGTTGCTCAAATGTCCACTTCAACCTATATTTCATCAAGAACCAATCTCTAATAGGTTTACCATTTTACCTCTCATAACTTTTAGATTTTTTTCCAACCAAGTTGAAGTAGTTCCTTCTAATTTGGATTCTACAATTGGTACCCATAATTGATTTGGTACCTCTTTCAACTAAAAATATTTTTTAAGTACCTTTAGCTAGCTTGCAAAAGTAATGGTGTCATCTACATCAATAAAAGACTTTAACTCCACATACAATATTCTTGCAACATTCCTAAATATCCTAGAAAGTCTTGCTTCATCTACATCATCAAGCTTACCATGAGAAGAAGTTGAAGATAGTGATGGAACTCTTGGTATGCTAAAATGAGGATCTAGATTCCCTTTCCTTGGAACCCTAGGTTAATGGGTTCTCATACTCTCATAGTTAGAGTTTTCTTCCTTCTCATTAGATCTTCTTCCACTAGGCTAAGAAACTTCTTCATTAGTATTTACATGACAAAGATCATCATCACTACATTGTTAAATATGGCTAGGACCTACATTCTAATCTACCTTAGCACTAACCTCATCCAATTGATCAATCATTTGAGAAAAGGAAACTTTCATGTTTCTCATATCTCAATTGAGGGCTTGAAAAATTTTTCTTTTAAGAGCCATCTAAAATAGAAACAAATATACAACCAAATTCTAACTAATAATGACCCCTTATGCTCCGATACTAATTGCTAGGATAGGATCACTTTAATTTTCTTTGATCTTTCAATTACATCAAAACCAATAAAATATGCATGATAAATAATTGAGAGAAAAATAAAACTATCTATATTTTATTAAATTAAAGAAGACTACAAATACATTAGATCCACAAATCCCATATCACAAATAAAAATGCTCACACACTTAACAGTATTACAAAGCATGAGGTTCTACAATCACACAATGATTGTCCTTAATAGAAGGATCAATCAAACCAAATCTTACTATACAGATTTAAGATCCAACACACATAGAGAGAGCTATGGCCAACATCACGCATACATATCTAACCGTAGAGATAGATACGACTTTCATGCAATCTCTCTTTGCCAAATCCATTTTTTTCTTCTATTATTTTGGCTTTTGGACTATTCCTCTCATGAATAGTCACCACTAGTAGTCCAACTACTACATTTATCTCAAACAAAGAGATAAAAATCCAAAAATAATTTTTCCTAGTTGTTCTCTACCATTAAATCTACCACATTAGAGTTTATCTTGAAGCATATTCCATTTTTCCCCACTACTTGCAATAAATACATCCCTATTTCATTTTTTTTTCTTTTTTTCTTTTTCTTTTTTAGCATTGTAGCTTACAATAAACACATCTCTACAACTTCTTGAATCTACAAAACAACCACCTATAGGAATGAAAAAAGGGCTTGGAAGAGGTGTTCCTATAGGAATTAGGACCAAAAAATAGTAGATATGTCCACCAGTTTAAAAATTAATAAAATAAACATAAAATTTTCTATTTTGTATTCTTCCAAGATGATGATCAAGTCTTCATTTAAATTTTTATGAATTTTTACATTTTAAACTAATGTCAATAGTCCTTCCTTTAAGGTAAGATGCAAATGTTGATTCTTTTCTTTTGGTCTTCAAAATTCTAATAAGTTTGTTGAGATGTTCAATCCTGTATAGAAGAAGAGATTTCATTAGCATATTTACAAGTTAATTTTTTGTGTCAACTTGAATGGGTTTTACATTTCCATCTTTCACTTATTACTTTATAAAATACTATTTTATGTCTATATGCTTTTATTTTCTTATGATGCACATGCTTAGTAGACAATTGAATAGTTATATTGTCACATAATAATTTGATTATAAGATCAACTTGGAATCCTAGGTTTTTCATGAGTTTCTTTAGCCAAAGTATGTATTGGATGCACTTTTTTATAACTATAAATTTAGCTTTAGAAGTTGAGAAACTAATGAAAGTTTATTTTCTTGATATACAATAGATTTGATTATGTCCATTATGTATTATTATTCTTAATGTTGATTTTCTATCATTATGATATCCTCACCTAATTAGCATTTGAATAAGCATGAAAGTGTTCATTTTCCTTGGTGTAGATGATACCTTGATTTATTATACCTTTGCCATATTTTAAAACATACATGAGAGAATTTTCATAACTTTTCCTTGGTCTTTGCATAATTATAAAAAATAAGTAGCAAATTCAATATCTATTCTTGTATGAAATAAGAACTTGAGGGGTATAATTATGCTCTTGTAGTAGGTTGTATCTATAGGAGTTGTGTTGTTCTTATGTTCAAGTTTAAGATTGTGAGGTAGTGGAGACATGGTGGTTTTTTTCTTGTTGATTTTATACTTGTCCATGATGGAGAAAGCATATTTGGTTTGATAAAATTTAATTTCCTCCTTGTCTTGATCAACTTATATTTCAAGAAAGTACTTTAGTTCTTCTATTTCTTTCATTTCAAATTCGCTCTTCATGTCAAGTTTAAATTCTTCTATTCACTTGTTGTCTATGGCTATGAATGTAAGGTCATCCACCTAAAGTTGGATAATGATAGATTCCTTGTTGCTATTCTTGTAATATAAGTGTTGGCGACCATTTGGGACGCGACCGCCAATGAGTGTCCTCAAACAAGATTTAGGTGCCTGCTGGTCTCTGGCAACACCAAGGCCTAGATACCTCCAAATAAAATTAGTAGTTAATTTGAGTATGTGTGTGTGTTGTTGCAGTGTGCGGTTGTGAAAAATGAAATGATTGCGTTACGTGTAAACTATAGCTGACTTGTCTTAAAGAGATTCAGCCAACTTTGCCAAGTATTGTGAGTTATTGAAAGTTCCTATTTTGTTCAATTGCCTAGTCTAAGCAGTCCTTATAATACCTACTTGTAACAAATAAAATCTTGTTAAAAAATTTGAGCACAACT
>MNCI01015434.1:180964-216391 GCA_015680685.1 Gnetum montanum
CGCGATATGGCATACGCGATATCGCGGCCCATGATACATCGCGACCCATGATACAACGTGGGTGCCTTATCATGGGAGCCTTAACGCGGCCGCCAGCACTATGAGCAATTCATGTCTCATCACCAATCCAGGGGCACGTACCCGTGCAACGCCAACAAAGATTTGATAATTCCTCTGTGCTTTCTGGATACGCAGCTAGACAGAAGGTTTACACCAAAACGGTCCTAAAAGACCATAAATTGTTAATGCGGCAACGAACTTTGTCTGTTTCCACCCATAGTGCTCAAGGCACTCCTAGCTGCGGTGGAGCCTCGGGCACGCAAGCATGAAATTTGCTGGGTCATGTGAAATAGCGCAGTGGCTGGTAGGGTTTGGCAGCAGTGGTGGTCATTCCAGATCATGACCTTCTCCGAGGGATACTGCAGATTTGGACCTCCGCCAATGAGCACCAGGATGTTGCACCGGAAAAGCATCTCCACAAACCATCTGTTACCATGTGTTCATCCGTTGTGCGCACAATGCCTGTAACAACGTTATTTTATGTACAAACTATTCCCCTTCATGTCGGTGCCATTATTTGCGAATTTCTTGAAAATGGTTAGGTTTCCTTACACGCATCCATCAGTAGATGTAGGACAGAGCAGGCGTTAAGGGACAGGCTACTATTCTGGAATGTCTGTTCTTCCTAAATGCTACGTGAATCACATGCATTACCGATTGAAGTCGGGCAATTAGCACGATGAAAAAGCAATATAGATAGGTTACCATTCATGCATGAAAGAAGCCCATGGAAGCCTTAAAACAAACATCCCTCAAACTCAGTAGTTTCCACAAATGACGGCAAAAATCAAGGCTCAGAGAGTGGAACCTGGGAAGCGCACCACCTTTGTCGTACTCTTCCGGCACCTTTCTTCCCCATGATAAATTAATAAACTAATACAGTCAATTGTGGGGTTCCTGAATTAGTTGAAGACCTCCTCGATTTGGAAACTAAATATTTTCCCAGTAGAATCCCTAGAAGAAAATGATGCTTATTTAATTATTTTTCGTTGGCTTTTAATCGCAGAAGTTCGTTGTAGGCCAAAGCGTTAAGTGAAGATTTAGTAAGTGCGCCAGTGTATCAACCTTCTCCTGATCATTTTCCTCAAAAGCATACAATACAACATTTTCCTTAACAATGACATCATCCATGCATTTTTATTCTACATTATTCTCCATGTCCTCCAAAACCATTATTTCCCCAGAACCATCATGTCCAAAACGTTGCGTTTCGATTTTTCTAGAATCCTCCAATAATGAGGGTTGTTTAAAACCCTTGGCATCAATTTGCTCCATTGATGATTTTCTATTCTGGGAGTTAATTTTCTCTCCATCTTTGCATTATGACTTGAAAAAGTGGGTTTAACATTAATGGATGACCGAAATAGAGGATCATATGTTTGAGAAGACAAGTAACCAAGTGCTGTCACAACATCCCTCATAAGAGGCTACGTGGTGGCTTGTTCCTGTAGGCCATTTCAAATCACGATATATATAACAGGCGGGCTTGTCTTATCATGTAGATGTTCAAGTCCTATTGCTGCTCCTGCTACAATTCTCAATCTTGTGTTCTAATCTTTTCCATGAAATGGCCTAATGTGCCAGCAATAAGGTAGAGTCAAACATGCAAGATTGATATTTTTTTTAGTAAGTAGTTATTGATCCTATGAAACCATGTTCTTGGAGCTTATTTTAATTCCTACAATGCTTTTTTTAATTCTTATACTTTATCTTCTTTACCCTATAATATAACCTTTAAATTGGTAGACATATACTTCTTCATATATAGTTTCATTAAGGAATGTAGAGTTGAGATCATGATGAGTAGTTATAGAAAGGATGAGTTTGATTGTTTTGAACCTTGCTACTAGAACAAATATTTCTTCATTGTCAATGTGTTTCTTTTGTTTAAAGCCTCTATCCATAATTCTTGCTTTGTGTTTGATGATTTATCATTTTTTATTTAATATGATTTTATATAGTGACTTCTATTCAATCATCGTTTTTCCTCTTGGATTATCTACTAAATTCCAAATCTAATTTTTCAAGATAACTTCATATTTACTATACTTGGTTTCTCTCCATTATTTAATTTTCAAAGGTTTTTTTTTTCCATTTTCAGTTCTTGATTAAGGAAGGAATAAGCCATCTTGATGATGGCACTAAATCTTGTTGTTCTCCTCTCAAAGTTTGTATCTAGCATTTTAGTTAGAGGGTGATCCATTTATATCAATGGTTTTGGAATGATTTGATTATTCATTCTTTAATTTTCTTATTACAAATCAGCTATACCAAATTTTTCTTGTAGGAAAATTACATCTCTTAATGAGTGCCACTTGTGATTTATTGGATCATAACATCTATACGTTGAGGTTTTGAAATCATATACAAGAAAGATGTTCTTTCTTCTTCTATCATCTAGCTTATTTAGGAGTTGTTTTGGTTTTTTAACATAATAGTAGTAGCCAAATATCTTCATGTGAGTGATGTTGAGAATTTTATTGTACTATAGTTCTATGAAGATTTATCTTTGTTTTTTATACTATGAGTATATTCAAGATGTATGTGGCCTTGCTTTAATATCCATTTGGTAGGTTTACATTTTTGAGAAGATATTTCATCATGTCTTAGAGACTTTTATTTTTTCTTTTAGTTGTACTATTAGATTGAGGGCTATAGCCATAAGTGATATAATGAAATATGCCTTGTTTATTACAAAAGTCTCTAAAATTACTGAACTCTCCCCTTCTATATGTCCTTACAACCTTGATTAGATGGTTTATGATTTTTAGCACAAGATTGTAGTATTTTAGAAATTTTTTGAATGCATCATCCTTTTTTCTAAGGTTGTAAGTCTAGGTGAATTTTTTCTAATCATAGATAATTACCATGAATTAGTTAGTTCCTCTAATAGAGATAGTAGGCATAGGTCCTACTAGATTAATATGGATGAGTTTAAGAGGTACTTTTTTCCTTTTCATTGGTGTTGTGTGAGGATAGTTAATTTGTTTTTCTTGTATGCAAATTTCATGCTTGTTTTTAGGAATGTCTTTGATGGTTAAACCAACTGCCCTTTTCAATTTTGTCATCTTCTTAATATTGGAGTAGGAAGTGTGTCCAAGTCTTTTATTCCATAACTTGGCATCTTCTTTTATACTTGAAACTATTATGTGCTTTATTTTCAATCATTTTTTAACTTTTTATGCTACTTCTTTGTTATTAGTTTTAAGGATATTGGACTCCATGTTGATGATGGGTTTTCCTTAAAGATCAAAATAATCACACTCAAGAGATTAAATTCTATTGTTAAATACTTTGATCCTAATAGCTTCTTCTTTGTTGGGTTTGGCTATAACACATGTCATTGATGAAGTTTACATTCATGGCTTTATTGGAGATTTGATAAATTTAGAGAATAGGATTGGATAAGCTAGGAACATAATAGACTTGGGTGATGGCAATGAACTTATTTTTGGGATGTATAATAATATAATCTCTAATTTCTTTAATTTTTAAGTAATTTCCATCTCCTATTTTGACGTTTTCAAGTGAGTTGGATTTGTAGCTGAGAAGGTATTATTTATGAGGTGTCATATGATTAAAGTAGCCAATATCTACAATCCATGAGTCATGTTTAATATTCATAATGGAGTTAATAGTTGTGTTGTTACCCCATTATGATTCTTCCTTGTTGCTAGAGGTGCCTTCTTGTTTGCTCTCTTTTTCCTTCTTCTTTTGCTATAATTGAAATGCTTAAAATCACATTCTTTTGCAATATTGTGACCTCATCTTTTGCAAAATTTCTCAAATGATGTTAATATGTTATTGTTGTTATTCTTTTGATTGTTAATCCATCTTCCTTTTAATTGATCTTTTCCTTTAAAAGTCTAAAAGCTTTCTTGGTTTTCTTAATTAGTATTATCTTGATTTGATTGATAGTTTCTACTATTGAATTAATTGAATCTTTCTCTTTCTCTATACTTGTCTTTGTTGCCTTGTTTCTTAGACAAATAAGCTTTCTTAGTTGTTTTTTTCTTCTTTCTTGCTTTCATGTTTTGAAGGGTCTTAATTTGAGCCACTAGTTCATTGATGTTAAGCATCTTTAGATCTCTTGATATTATAATGTTTTCCATGGTGTTATCAAATCTTGGATCTATGGAAAGAGCTTGAATAATTTTTTGTACATTCTGTAGATTGGAATACTTAAACCTATATGCGTCTATTCTTCTAATGTTGGTGTACATTCTTGAGAAGAAATTTTCTATGTCTTCATCAAGCTATAAAATTCTTGCATGTCCAATAGTTGTTACATTTTTTTTTATTATCATAGCTTCTCTTGTATTCCAATTCAAGGAAGTTTGACATGTTATTGGCATATTGATGGAGGTTGAGTCTTGATGAAATAATTTCTAATGCATTGTTGATGATGATGGAGGAGATCATATTATTCTTCTTCTTTTTGTTTTCATATTCTCTTATTTGAGTTATGATGAGAGTTTTAAAGTCATGGATGATAATAAACGTTTTTTTAAATAATTTCTTAACAGCTGTTAATTTCAAGAAGCTCTTTCATAAGTGTAGTCTAAAGTTTAAAGTCATGGGATCCATTAAAATGATTGCACACTTGGGAACATCTTTTATAGTCATAATGCTTGAGGAGAAGTTGATTTGTCTCTAATACCAATTTTGTGAAATTGTTTGATGATAATGTCTATTAAATTTCTTGATTTTTATCAATCATGACTTAGCCACAAGCTCTAGTCTACAATACCACAAGCTATGGTATTATAACATGATTTATGATATTGTGGAAAACAAAGATCAATATTTTCTAAGAATGTCAAAAGCTTCCCACAAGTCCATGGTTACTACTCCATGACTATAGCATAGGTTATGGTGAATTTTTTCTATTGAAATGTTCATCATAAGTGAATCACAATATGTGATTACTATACAACAAGATCACCATGAGTTATGGTAAATTGCCTTAGAAGAATTGTTAACCACAAAGGTACCATGGATCATAGTTAAAGAACTTTAATCAATAATAAATCATGGTTGATACCAAGACTTAATCACAAGTCATGGTGCATTACCATGGACTGTGATGAATTTTTCCTATTGAAATATTTACCATAAATGAACCACAAGTTGTAGCTACTGTATGATGAGATCACTATGAGTCATGGTGAAATCACCTTAGAAGAATTGTTGACCACAAAGCTAACTTTAATCAACAATGAGTCATGGTTGATACCACAACTTAATCGCGAGTCATGGTAAATTCCACAAGTTGTGAATTTTTCCTATTGAAATGTTCACCATAAGTGAACTACAAGTTTTAGTTATTGTACAATGAGATCACCATAAGTTATGGTAAAATTTCCTTAGAAGAATTGTTGACCAAAGCTACCATGGATCATAGTTAAAGAACTTCAATCAACAACAATTCATGGTTGATACCATAACTTAATCAAGAGTCATGGTGAATTACCATGAATTGTGGTAAATTTTTCCTATTGAAATGTTCACCATAAGTGAACTACAAGTTGTGGTTACTGTATGACAATATCGCCATAAGTTATAGTGAAATTGATTTAGAAGAATTGTTGACCACAAAGCTACCATGGATCATAGTTAAAGAATTTCAATCAACAACAAGTCATGGTTGATACCATGACTTAATCATGAGTTGTAGTGAATTACCATGGGTTGACCACATGTCATAGTACAAAGAAAATTGATATCTACAGTACCATGATTCATGGTCTAAAAACTTGCAATATCATGATGTAACCATGAGTCATGGGAAAACTAACTTCTACAAATATCTCGATATTGGAAGATTGAAATTTGATGAGATTTTGATGTGTAGGTTTGCCTTGGAAAGCTCTATAGCTTGGAATGAAAATATTAGAATTTATCCTTAAGATAAAATGGTAGATTGAATTAAACTTGTTGGTGAACTTTGGACTTCTAAACTAGATCATCTTGATGGTAAACACTTGAAATTAATTGAATCTAGAGTGTTAAAAATTATGAATGCTAATGATGATGAATTATTGGAATTTGATGGTGAAATATTGATGGAGTAATGGAATTGTTGAATGATCAGAATTGATGAATGATGGAATTGTTGGAATAATCTAGTTGTATAGAATTATGAATGAGAACAAGAATTCATATGAGAAAAATAGTGAAATGTGAGAGATAATAGAAGAGAATTTTGAATGAAATTTGTACAACTGTTTATTGATCTAATTGCTAATATATTATAACTTCATATGGCCTTAGAATTTATGCTAAAATAATGGGGTCATGCTAGGGGTCAATGAAGAGGCAAACCCACTAAAGTTAATAAGAAAATTACTTAAAAAATTAATGGATTGGGGTAAAAAAAATAGAACATCGACACATCAATCCAAAAAATTAATAAAATAAAGATAAAAATTTCTATTTAATCTTCTGCTAAGGTGATGCTCAAGTCTTCCTTTGAATTTTTATGAGTTCTTGCATGTCACACTAATGTCAATAAGTCTTGTTATAAGATAATTTTAAAAAATATATATTTGCAATAGAAATTTCATCTGAATTCATCATGATCATCCTAGCCTTATCACAACAAAATGAGGCCACCTACATAAGTTCTTTTTCAACATTCATCGCTATGAAAAATTAGATCTTTGTTTATTTGCAATTTATTTAGATGATCTTCTATTGGTTTGTTTTTTATGTTTTTTTAGTCTTTCTTTTAGTAGCTAAAGTTCACATCATCTTAGTATTGAAAGTGAAAGATGAATTCATCTCTTCCAAAAAGAACATACCTAGAGGTTGTGTAGGTCAAGAGCCCTTGAAGGTGAGTTACATGTATTTGTTTTTGCGTTGTGATGACCCATTTGAAATAATGTTATAATGTTAGAGCAAAAAACTTATATGATTTGTTTTTGTTGCCATTAAAATAAACTTATAATGTTAAAATTTGAGAAGAAGATATTATTGAAACATACCATTTCTAAATAAATAATGAAGATTTAAATTCCGTATTCATTACAATTTATTGCCCTTGCAACCAGCTTGAGCGTTGTTCGACCAATAAAAATCTTAGGAAGTGTGAACATATTTAATGAGGATCTTTACATTTGACTGAACGTAGATCATTTGCAACGGGCTATCATTCACGAAAACCGATGGGCGACGATGAATTACAATATCTGCTACTGAAATTCTTCAAATTCGAACTGAAAGTACAAAGGATACAGCAAAGTTGGAATACAAATAGTTCAGCAAGACTGATGATGGTAGTTATAGGGAATCTGATGACCACTGGACGTCACACAAATGCCCTACCCATCCCTTGCAAACACTTTTCATGAAATCCTGGATTTCTCGCTGAAACATTATTCAAGACGCAAGCCCTAACTTACTATTAGTTAGCAATATTACAGACAAACCCTAACTTACAGTTACTAATGACAAATTAACAATGGAACGTGAATAGACAAGAAATTGGTCACCAACTTCAGCCAATGATTATACTCCATTCTGGGGAGTCTTGCGGAGGCGAGACACCTCATAACCCTGAGACTGGGCATAGCCAACAACATAATCATACAAAGAATCCGGAATGGTGTTGGACCTTGCCAGAATCCATAAAAACTGTCGGCTGCCTTCTCCCACTAAACTCCACTGGTAATTCTGCTTATCCACATTGAGAACCCAGTAATCTCCAGTGACAGGAATGATAGGGAACTGAGTGGGCACTTTAAATCTCACCTTCAACTTGGCTTCTTCGCTGTTGGGGTCTGCCTTGTAGGCCAGGCCAGTGATGGACTGCTTCTTGCTGTTCACGAATTCAGAGTTTGCCACTGTAACTGTGCCATTGTCGTTGAGAGAGTACTGAGCAGTGACATTGTAGGCATCTTTTGACTCAAAAATGGTGGGGAATTTGGCAATCTCGTACCAGAGACCCATGTACTTTGGAATATCCAACCCTGTGACAACATCTGGTGGCGCCTTCGCCTTCTTCGTCACAGCAGCTGCACTTGGGCAAGGCACCAATGGCATCACTAGTGCTAACACTAAGCCTGCAATCACTGCAACCATTAATGTTGCTCCCAGATTTGCCATTATTCTCATCCCCTCTCTATTATGGAAATTTGGGTTCGGCTGTGCGTTGAAGCGTGGTGAAAGGCTACAGGTATATATAAAAAGTGCAGCAGTGCAGGACGCCGTCATTATGCGTGTGTGGAAGGAGATTGGGATTTGGAAACGGAAATTGACAAGTGCAATTTTCAAATTTTTCGGCGGTCACCAAGATAACTTGCAATAGGCAAGTCGAATATAGTAAACTAAAACTGAAATTTAATTAAGTCTCTGTTTTATACCATAAAAAATTGTACAAGCTATGAGTTTTTAAAATATTTTAAAGAAATTTAGGAAGTGTAATATCCCATTTATATCTAACGTGTAACGCTACCCAACACAAAATTACATGATTCAGGGGATTTGGATGGATTGTTTTATGAATTATTGTATATGGTGGACGCTTAGATTCTTATTTGATTATATTTCCATATTTAAAATTCTGGTTTTTGTGATTCGTGAGGACCATTCTCGTTAGATTGGTAGCCTGACAAGCCAACTTTGTTTGGTTGTGATGCATGGCTACATCTACACCATAGATTGGCCACTGGCTAAGTTGCGTTGTTATCTTTGTACAGTGTGAAATCTTGACTTTTTTGAGAAGCCTGGTGTTGTGGCCCATGATTGTTCACACACAAAATCCTTGCTGAAGTTGGTTTTGCTCATTATTGCGTGCACACCATCCATCTTTGGTTACATTACTCAAATATGAAAGAAGCCTCATTTGGTCATGGTGGACAGCTACATGCCTACGACGCGGAATCTTGGCCACTGGCTAAGTTGCGTTTTTTTGTCTTGTTTCTCAGCACTGAAAAGGAAATGAAAATGTTAAGAAACCAGTTCACACAATCGTTGTGCACATGTCCACACTGGACACAAATCCTTCGGTAGATGTAAATACTAGAAGGTTTGAGCTTGGCGTTTTTCGGACAAGCTGAAAATTTATTATGGGGAGCCAGTTTAAAGCTGGGATTCATTGTAGGGTTAACCTCTTTCAGACATTGCAGAGTTAAGCTCTTTTGAAGAAGCTAAGTTTATGGCAGCGCTTTGTAAAATCGGAGCCACGGGTTTTTCAACCAAAATCTGTAAAAGGAAATTTGTGCTGAATTGATTATCCAACTCAAAGTTAACTAAAGTTCCCAAGTTGGACAATCATTCATATAAAAAGTTTTCATTTTTATTCTTTTAAAAGTCTAAATGCACATTAGCTTCTAACTAGCACAAAAATGACATAGCAACTAAAATAAAAGTTAAGAAGAAGAATATTTTTTCCCCACGGAAATATGAGCTTATGATTTTCTTAACAAAGCTATATATTAAAGATAGGTTTTCCAACATGATTACTGCAGCAAATTTAATTAGAAATTATAAGAGCTTTTTACTAGGTGGCAATTTTTTATGTAGGGTTAAGGTGAAGAGTATAAGCATGAGATAGAGAGATATATATTCTTTTATTAAAGCAACTAAAAAGCTATGATTGTTGAGAGGTGTTTGAACCTCAAAATAATTGTAATATTGGTACACTACACTCCAAGATATATAGTTTAATTAGAACTTTATAACTTAGCGTTGCCATTTAGAATTGAATCTATGACTTAGAGCTTTTAAATCAAGAGTCTTATCACTAGGCTAATACATAATTGTTAGAAAGCTATGATTAGTATAAAGAGTCTTAATATATATGGGACCACATGAGAAGTTAATGAAAAACATGTGAGAAATAAGGGTCTAATGGATAAAGGAGCTTATTTTAAAATACATAGCTCACCATAAAGCTCGATTTATGTTTTAAGATAGAGCCCTATATGATTATTAAAAACTTTTATCAATGTATAATATAGAAGTTCATAAATGCCAATCCAAAGCTTAGATATGAAAGGAGGAGTGTTGGTGTCAGGTTGGCTATTGGCTGTAAAACTATTTCAAATTTAATGAATGAGTTGTTATTGAGATTTTTCATATGTTAGACCAGTCTCCTAATGTGATGCACAATAGTCACAAGGCCTGATTGATATGAAAAATGGACAAGGAGTTGCTAGGGTATTCATTAGAAATGATGTGCAACATTTTTTCCTGAATGTTATAAAAAGTGAACAAGGGTTCCTACATCAAGCATGGGTATAACTAAAAAAGTAATTCCAGTGGTAAAAATTTTGGATAGCAACTTAGAACATTGTTACTACATCACAATTTTAGGAAAGCCACTACAAGAAGACTAAAAAGACATGGAAAAAAGTGATTGAAGATCATCTAAAGAAACTGTAAAAAATAAAGATATAGTTGATAGGGATCCTCCTAACCATGACTAATGGGATTATATCATACAAAATGTAGTATGATCTAGTTGTTAACTTCAGATATGATGTTGAGTGGATTGCCAAAAACACTCATGTATGTCATTATGTTCAAGAAATATAAAATATATTATAGTACATATAATACATAAGAAACCCATGTTGCCACTATTAGAGAAAAAAGAAAATATTTTTGATTTTATATTTTATAATTTTTCAAACACATATGCATTGCAATCCCTTCTATGACAAGTAGCATTGCTCACACATGCATATACTTATGGATTGCAACTTCTTAAAGGATAGGTGCAACACTTGACATGAAAAGTATAAAATAGATCCTAGTCATAAACTCAATGGCCTGACACTATGTTGTACAATTATGACATCTAGAAATAAGGATGAATCATTGTAGCTAACTGAATATGCAAATGAATTCATTAACTAATTAATTAAAGTATATAATAATCATGAGGTTCATGTTTTTGGTATTTTTATAGGTTAAGGCATCCATGGTATATATAATGGGAAAATCATAAGTTTTATTCACAATGCATAACATTAGACTATACATAAAGCAAATGGTTCTAGGCTATGTAAATAAATTAGCACTCTAATAGAGTCTAGCCATACTTGTAAACACAACAACATATAATACACACAAATCGAGAAGGAAATAAACATACACAAGGGAGGAGAATCTCTTCACTCAAAAGCAGATGCAAAAAACCTAAGGAAATATAAAAATGACTAAAGATATCAAATGAAAGATCAACCTAGATATTTTTAGTTTTCAACATGCAAAGGTTTATGTTCATCAATGCCCAGAGGATCACTAGAGATCCATCAACCTAGCTTGGTAGTTCTAGATTACATTTTTGATCTTAGGAGGTAATTACTACTAGGCAAGGATGCATTAACATCCCTACACTGATGTAAAGATGTTAGCACACCCTCCCTACCATGAGCACCATGTCACCAAGTCTAGGTGAAAGCTAAAACCCAAGGGGACATGTCATGCTATCCTTTAGACCTCTAAATGAGGTTGGAAATATCCTAAGGAACTTGAAACATGCATACAATACAAAGAAGTGATGCTAGAAGTAAGGGAGCATTCATGGAAGATAAAATTCATAACAGCACATAGTAGGACTATAAACACAGGGCATACTTGATACTTCCCAAATCTATGGCTTACAATTAATTTACAAAATACCACTAGATGATTCATTATTCCTCCATCACTAAGTAAAGCTAGTCCCATATTTTTAACATTTCAAAATATAAAATAAGGACTAGACATGACATATTCTATGTGGAGGATACAAATCATGACTATATTACAATGTGAGCAACATAATTGAGAAGTGGTAAGGAATGATGACTAAGAATAAAACTATTCTAAAGTGTTTTCATGATATTGGAAGAATCCAAAACTACTAGGTGTAGACATATGAAATATTTGCATCTATGCTTCAAGATTTGTCACCTTGGCTTAAAGTTATTGATTTTTCTCATGCATCAATCCTTTGTCTTGTAGAAAAACCTATTTTTATTTCTTTGCATATACTAAGAATTGTTTATGATTTCTCTACAACTATGGGAGCTTGTGCTAGATAGCCTTCAACTCAATTAGCACTTGATGAAGTTTCTCTTCTAGCGTAGTGCATAGTCTACCTATAGATGTTTTGATCACATGACAATATCACCTTTGATTCCCTTGTACATCTTCCTTAATTCCTTTGCATCTTCTCTCAAGAACTATGACTACTTCTTCATAGAAAAGGATGTACATATTTTTTAAGAGGTCCATCTTTTCTTACAACATTTTTTTGCTTATGACCATGTGATGGAGTTTGATGTGCAAAGTTTTGAAATTCTCCTTCACCTCATGCTTTTCTCTAGCCATATGTTCATTCATAAGAGCTAACAGTTTATGTAATTTTTGTACCTTGACATCCTAGGTTTCCTACTAGATAAGGTGGATCTTTCTGAGTACATTTATTTTCTTGGTTATTCTTTTAGCTAACTCTTACCATAAGTTCTAGTGTTCCTTTTTTGTATGAAGTTATTTGTTCCAGAATTAGGCTAGATTTGACTTTCATCTTCAAGCATTCGTATCTAGTGAGGAAGGAAAAGTGATTACTTTTCTATCTCTTGGCTCATTTTCTTCCATTCCTAGGATTGATGCTACAACATGTTAATTTGTCTCTTCAATCTATCTTTCATGAATAGGGATTCTTCCCTCACATGTTGTACCTTGAATAGGTTAGCTTATAAGGGCTTAATTCAAACATTAGATGTGATTGTGGAAGGTGTAGGTACCAATGGTATGATAGTTTTCAATTGCTCCTACAACCATCATACCTCCACTTGACTCCATTGCAACTCCCTTAGCTAGAAGATTCTATCAACACCAGCCATCTCAAGTTTAGCTCATACCTTTACAAATTTAGCCTTCACCATACTATCAATATTTCTCAACATAAGCTTGGTGTCTAGATCTAATGTTTTTTCTTCTTTTGTCCATTATCTAGTTCCAAGTTGATCAATGGATACCTTAAGAACTTATGTCACATGCTCAACATTATGCATGATGCACCTTAATCTACATGATTAAGGCACACTTGATGGTATATGCATGCAAGATTGAACTAGGATCTCCTCATGGGCTATGGATGGATCCTATGTCAAGGGAGGAGGAAATGCTAAGAGATCCTTCCTAATATTATCCCCATGCAAAATAGCTCCCATAATGTCTAAGTAATTACTACCAAGATTTTATGATTCCTTAATATAAATTGTGATAGCTTGTCCCTCATCTTTAATGTGCTTTACAAGCCAAAATTTACCACTAGGAAGGGCTTTTTGGCTTTATGTAATGCTAAAACTATGTGGTTAGGACATTGATTAATTTGATAATTGCACCTCCATGTGTTATGATATCTAAGGTGATGTTAATGTTCTTGTTAGTCACATTTGAAGCTACTTTGATGGCATAATATATGATTTCTTAGTGGAATATATACTATCCTTCAAATTGAGTACTACCCCAATGAAATTAGAACACTATCTAGTGGATATCACCATTACATTCTTCTAGTTTTCCATACTTGTAATAGTGGGATGCTTCCTAATATGATTTAGTATGGCTACCAATTCATATATTTTTTGAATTAAGCTTGGAAAGACATACACCTTCCTTAAGTCCCATGAAACATCCTCTATCTTTTGAGGTAGGGCTTTAAAAAGGAAGTATAAAATGTTGATAGTACATCACCCTCTCACATTGCCACAATTTTAGTCCCTCTTGAAGAGATGCTCAATGGTTTCTTAGTAAGCATAAAGTTGTGGATGACGATCTTGTGCATTGCATTCTAAACTAGAGGAAGCCTTGACATCTTTACATCCTCCTTGGTCATGTTAAAGATCTCATAAAGGATTGGTCATTTTCTAGTTCATTAGGGAATCTTGTGACTCTAGAAATTATCCATGCCAAAATGGGCATAGGGATTCCATCCTTGAAAGACATGGTACCATTAGCTACAAGATTAAGATATAATTTCTATAACTCATGCCAATACTAGGTGAACATTTGGACGACATAAATGTGGAATTCTATACATTGCTGTGATTTCTTAATCTTGAGTGAACAAAGATGAAGGAATTGGTAATAATTCTTTTCTTCATGGATAACTCAGTATCATACATCATTTGCATCCACATCCTTCTACACCTCATCTATTTCTAAATTATTTCCTACCAACACCTTTGGTACTTGTTTGGTATATCACTCCTAGGCATGTACTTGAACTAAAGAAGGAGAATGTAATGGCCTACCTCCATATCTCTCTCTTGGTGAAGGCCTTACAGTCATAGGTTTAGGATTTGGTGATTGGTATTCTTCTTCTTCCTCCTCATTGGGAATCAATGGTTTGTGCATAGGGCCATAGACTAAGGATTGATATCTTTCAATTTTCTTCCTTTGTGGTTTACAAAATTTGGAAGACCTAACATCATCATTTGTGAAAGATGCTAAAAATCAATTGAGTTTCATCATAAAAAATGTACATCAAAATAATGAAAAGTATAGCCCTTAGGAGCATAAGAAGAACATCATCATAACTATAAAATCATGGCATGTATGGGTAATTAAAAATTTAAATAGAAATATCTAAATAGCCATCAATATCATTAAGTACATACTAGAATTGGTGCTTTTCCTCTAGGATTGAGTGAGAAAATGCTAGGCTTAAACTAGACTAATTAAAAATAGAAAAAATAGAAAATAAAAATGTACAAGATGATTAGAAGAATTCAACCTTTATTAAAAATTTAGTAGAGTTATACTTGTTTTGGCACCAAAAAAAGAAAAAAGAAAAAATAGGAAATAAGAAAAGCAAAATAAAAGAAAATGACTTGGGCCTCACCCTTCATTTATAGGGGTTTTCTAGCAAAAGGGGAGGTGTGCTGATGTAGGGTTATTAACATTCTTATGCTTATGCAAAAGGTGTGTCAATAACCACCATACCCCACCACCACCCCCATCTCCACCTCCCCCCCTTTCTCCCAAGAAGGTTAAATCATCAAAATTCCTTATTTTTATTAATTTCTCATCTTCATTGACCATCCAAGACATCAAACAAGACACCAAACTCACCAAAAATGCCAAGGATTGAACCAAAAAACTTACAAGAAGAGCAAGAAGGCCAAATGTTAAAATATTATTATTAATTTCATACATTTCCATGATCCAAAGGCTAGGGGAGATTGGTTGAAGAAATGAAAAATGATTAGGAAATTAAAAGAATCAAATAATAGACATAAGTAAGTTTATCATGATCAAACCTTGAAACTTGTAGAGTCAAAACTTGCATAAGTGAAGGAAAAATCAAGTGATTTATGCCATGTAATCATCATTGATGAAGTCGCAATACGTTAACTCCATCAATGCATGTCCATCGATGCATTTCCATCAATGCATCCTTAGATGCCTTAACTCATATGTATTGACATTGATGTTCCCTAAGCCTATATAAATGCATACACTAGCCACATTTATGGTATCTTTGGTCATTCTCCTAGTGAAGCTCTTATAGTTTTCCTCCATAAGACTTAGTAAAATTTCCCTTTGAATGCTTGTAACATATATTTAATCAATTGTACATAGTTTTATTCAAGTGCAAGATGTACCTAGATATTGTTGCATGATAAAAATATAATTAAGATTTCTTCTCTCCATTTCAGCACTTAAATTAGCATTCAGTTTACTTATGAGCATTTCAACATATATTCAGTTTACTTTTTTGTATTTAAAAATATAATATTTTATTTCATAGCAACTTAAGTACGATTTCTTCAAGCATAATATACTAATACTTAGTAAACCTAGCAATTAATACTTGGTACACCCAACAACAAACACTTAGTAATCTAGCACTGTTAGTATAAGTTCAAGATATGTATAGAAAGTAGGAATGGATACTCGACATTTAAAATAGTTTAGTAATTAATTAGTTAAAGTTCAATATTTGAATTACTTTTTCTCTTAATACTTTTAAAGATAAAAAATTATTAAAATTATAAATACAAATATCTTACACCTTAATCACACTCAGCCATATAGATGAAATTAACACAAGTGATGATTGGGAAGACAATGACTAGTAACCTCATAATTGACTATCTAGGACAAACGTCACTTATGTAGAAGAAGTCCACAAAATTTAATAGGATTACGTATACATGCTATAATTCATATGGTTAAGTGTAGAGAATATCCATTCCCATCATTTGCATCACTTTTGAGGATGATTTTTATCTATCTGTGCTAAGTGTTTTAGATAGTAAAATCATACAATGTCAATGTAAGAGTATAACACATCATCCTTAGAAAAATAAGGCATACTACAAAAGAAAAAACTAAAAATATCTTCTTCTTGCAAGGCCAATTCTTCACCTACTAATGATCTTAACAAGTAACATGATAGAACAAGGGGAAATGTTGATAAGATACCTTAAAAACTAAAGGTTTTCTATGCCCATCCAAATTCCTATTATCTAGATTTTACTTTCATCCTGCACTAGGATGAGCATCTATACTAGAGATACTTGAAGAATAACATTGTGTTTCCTCTCAATCCTACTATTTCCTCACTATTCATGGTAGTAATAATAAAGTTATATCTTTAACTAATAGTCCCAAAATACCAAGTGAAGGGACATCTCTCAAAAGACTATCAACCAATAGAAGTGCAACCTAGAAAAGATAAATTCATGAAGGCACACCATGAAGTCTCTAAGGACAAGAAGGTCCTGATCTCATTAACTTCATAGTCAAAAAAGAAGCATATCAAACTTTCATTAGGGTGATCCCAAAGCCAAGATCTAAGAAGAAGGAAAAGCTAGCATAACTCTCCTAGTTTTTTATTTTCAACATCCTTCGCATCGTCAAGTTATGACAAGATGAAACATGACTGGGATTAAAGGAGAAGTGATTGAGGCCAAGATGGAGATGATAGAAGACCCCATCACAGATATGGAAGAAGTGAATATAGATAGTGCCAAGAATAGGAGGAACATAATCAAGAGAGAAGGAATTGCAGGCTACATCATATGAGACATGGTCATGATAGGGGCCATCATGAGCATGATGACTATGATGGACCACTACTTGCTACTAGAAGCATGATAAAAATCTTAGAGGTGGTGCATATTTCCACCAAGCATTAAAGGTATAACAAGATCAAATGGTTTGATATGAATAACATTGCTAAGTTTTAAGAAGGGTATAATGATGATCTATAACATCACTAATGTCTATGCCTTGCAAACCATTAAGAATGACCAATAGAGCTCAAACTATTCCCTAGAATACTTATTAAAGAAGCTGAAAGTTGGTACCACTCTTTAGAGCTGAACTATATTTGTAGATGAAGTATAATGTTAGAGGTGTTTAATGAAAAATATCTAATGTGTTCTAGGGTGTCTGACATAAGAAAACAAGTTGAAGGATGGAAACAAGATAATCATGAATCTCTTGATGCAACCTTAAGAAGGTAGTATTCTCTTTTACGCTAATGCCTAAGCTATATTTTCTCTCAAAGAGAGTAGCTTCACCAGGTGATAGATGTAATTAGGAATAAAACTAGAGAGATTCTTTGGATATATGCCTAAGGGAAATTATCAAAAATGAGAGTCCATCGAATACAAAGGCTCATTGATTAAGTGACAATTAAGTGACAAAAGAAGAAGGAGAACTATGAAAGAAAGTAAGTGTAACAGAATATAATAGAGATCCCTCCATTCACAAAATGGAGGTATGTATTTGTGATCTTAAGGAGGAAGCACCATTGGAAGAGGTGATATAAAGAAAAAACTTGCTGATTCAAAAATATATCATAGAGATATTGGCTAATCTAGATAAAATATGGGACTCCTTGGATAAGAAGTTTCAAATTTCTCTAAAAATTATGGAGGAGAAAATGGAGTAAGGGAATAGGGACAAACATAGAAGAAGAAGAAAGAATGTAGTAAAGGACTACCATAAATAGAGAGGTAAGATTGCAACAATTGATGAGGTTGTAGATTTTGAAACAGAATATGAAGGATATGATGTTTGCTTGCCCAATACTATGACACTTACAAAAATATGGGGTTTATGCCTTGAATCTAAAGTTATCTAGGAGACAACCACATACGAGACTTCCTTATTCATAAGGAAATTATTGATAATAGTTCCATCAACAAAAATATTATTCAAGTGGAATGCCACCTCAACCTCAAGATTATTACCATTAATGATGAAATCCACGGTCATGGGGGACGCCACCACCAAGGCAATAGTATTCTTACCACCAACCTAATTCATATGGATACTATGTTGAGCAACCTATGTCTCTCAGTGACTTTACAGGTCATACTTTTTCTTCTCATCACTAAAATTTCCCTAAATATCATATACCTATTACTTCATGAGCCAAATCTTCTTTCACTTACACTCCTTATTATCCACAACAATACTTTGCACCTCACACCTTCACTCCTTTGTCACCTACATTGTCTATGCAAGGTGAGATACCATCATAGCTTTAGAAAAATAATATCATGTGGGCCTTAAATTTATAGCCAAAAAATAATTCAAGTGTTTATGAGCATAAGAATTAAAAAAAGCCTTTCTTCAGACCCAACAAACTACCTAAACCATTATAGTCATCTATGGCTACCAATCCTTCTCAAACTATTCCAAAGATATTATTGAGATACCTTTAAACTAAGGATCATAAAATATACATACTATCATGTTAACCCATGTATTCATGAATTGGATAAAGGTAGGACACCTTCCCAGAAAAGGAATTCATCTTGAAAGTCTTCTAATTTAGTTATAGATTGTAGGAAATGATCTATGCAAGGCTCTATTAGATTCAAGTTCTAGTATCAACTTCATATCTTAAGAAATGTACAAAACTTAGAACTTGCCTCTAGTTAAAAAATTTAATGTCAAGTTAGGGCTTGGTAAGAAATCCATCAAAATTCCATTGGGATTGGTGAAGGATATTTTGATTATAATGTGTGGATGATCACATCCAATAAACTTTGTGATTATCCATGTAGATAACTACAAATGGACCATCCCAATTATCATGAGATGGACTTGGCTAAGTAAAATTGATGCTAAGTGATGGATTAAAGACATCTACTTGGAAATGTTTAAGAAAAATGAGTTTGGTAAGATTGAGAAGGAAAGGGTTCCATGCATTGTGTATAGTGATACAAGGTACCATTGTGTGTAGAAAATATGGGTTGTGAAGAGAAAATCTATTATAGCATGTAAGTAGTATGTTGTAATCACAAACATTCAAATATTCCTATATGTAGTAGCCACAAAATAAGAAGGTACCCAAAGGCTAACTATTGATGATAGCTCTAGTTCTACAATGTGTGTGAAACTAGCTTAAATTCTTACAAGTGCTTATAATGACAAGATGTGTGAAATGGACAAAATTTAGATACAACTATTAAAAAAATACAAAAAGTAAAAATAGATTGGGAAGAGTTTGAAATCCCTACTACTTCTAAACAAGAGCCCTTGAAACTAAAATCTTATTGACATCATTAGATGTATCCTTTGATAATAGGATGCTGGTAATTCTCGATGCCTAGCTCATTAAGGAACAAAAGGAAACCCTACTAAATGTATACAATAGATAGCCAAACATATTTTTCTAGTCATATGATAAATTAACAAGAATAGATCTATGCATATGCTAGCATTGAATCTACACAGACTCCATTATCAAACCCAAGAGGCAATCGTAAAGGAGACTATATCCAAAATTAAAATAAGTTATTAAAAGTGAAGTTGAAAAACTACTTAAGGAAGGATTCATCTATCTAGTGGTAAATAGTGAGTGGGTAAGTCCACTTGTTATTATACCAAAGGAAGATGGATAATGGAAAATTTGTATAGACTTCAAGCTATTGAACATGATTATGTTTAAGGATCATTTTCTATTTACATTTGTGGACCAAGTGTTAGACATAATTTTAGGGCATAACTATTACAGTTTTCTATATGGTTATAATGGGTACAATCAAATACATATTTTTCTAGAATACTAAGCCAAAAATACTTTCAAAAGTTCTTGGGGAACTTTTGCATACAAGACTATGTCTTTTGGCCTATGTAATACCCCTAAAACCTTGCAAAGCCTAGTTATGAGTATCTTTCAATAGTAGATTGATAGTGGTATGATAGTCTTTATGGATGAATTATCCACCTATGGAGTTAATTTTGAACAAGCATTGAACTATCTTGAGTAGATATTAAAATGATGTGTGGAGATGAACCTATGGCTCAACTAGCTAAATAGCCACTTGATGGTTCAGGAGGGCATTGTTTGTGGGTATATAATTTTAGAAAAAGGAATTGAGATGGACTCTAAAAATATAAAGGTGATTCAAACGATTACTAGACAACCTCAAATTAACAAAAATAAAAGGTCGTTCTTTGGTCATACTGGTTATTACAAGCATTTTATTAAAACATTCTCCAAAATCACCAAGCCATTGATTAATCTTATCAAGAATGATGTAGCATTTAAGTGGACCGAGAAATGCAAGTAAATATTCCAATACTTAAAATAGAAGCTTGTAACAATATTAATTCTATGTTCTTCTAATTAGTTCAAACACTTTCACATCATGACAAATACATCCAATTATGTATTAAGGGTAGTACTTGGACAAATAGATGATAAAAAATATCCATATTATATAAATTATACAAGGAGAATAATTNTGGGTATTACATAGGCCAAAAGACATAGTCTTGTATGCAAAAGTTCCCCAAGAACTTTTGAAAGTATTTTTGNTTATAGAAAAATTCAGAAACTATGTGCTTGGATATCCAATTTTTATGCATACTAATCATAGTTCAATTTTCTTCTTGATGAATAATCCAATAGTGACCCCTCTATTTTACAATGGTTGGTGGTCTTGCAAAAGCTTTATTTAATAATGATATACAAAAAGAAAACTAAGAATGTAGTTGCAGATCATCTATCTTAGTTAAGATGAGATGACTAGGATAATGAAGAGTCATTATTCAATCAATTTCCATACAAGCTTCTCTTTGCTAAGGCAACTGAAGTTCATACACTAAGGATCATAAATTGGTATGATGAATTTCTCTCATATCTACTCATACAAAAGACTCCTAATGAATGGGACCATAGGAAGAAATAACAATTTCTTCACTAGGTCAAACACTACATAGAAATAGAGGGAAACCTCTACAAGGTTTATACTAATGGCCTGGTACAATGATACATACATAATGTAGATTAACTAAAAGCCTTGAAAGATGCTTATGAGGGTCCTTATAGGGGTCACTCTGTATCATGATCATAAAGATCCTTATGGAAGGATATTTTTGGCGAAAAATCTTCAAGGACATCCACCATTTCTTTTATTTGTGTGAAAGAAACCAATGAGATGGAGGAATGACAACTAGAATGGGAGGGCTCCAATAGTGGATTTAATTACTTGAACCTTTTGACCTTTGGAGAATTGATTTTATGAGATCCATCAATTCCATGCCAAATGGAAAGTCTTATATCATTATTACTATTGACTATTATATAAAATGAGTTAAACCTACAATTGTTTCTTACTGTACCTTTACTAATATAGCTTGATTTTTTTAACAAAAGATGGTAAATAGGTTTGTTGTGCCTAGAGTACTAATTTCTAATAATGGAGAATACTTTACTGGTGCTACATTTCACAAGTTAATGCAACTCTTGGGGGTGCAATACAAACGTAGAACATCTTACCATCCTCAAGCTAATGGTTAAGTAGAAGTAACCAATAGGGAGATTACTTGAATCCAAACATGAATCTTTAGTAGATATAGGAAAGATTGAAGTACCAAACTTAATGATGCCCTTTGGCCATATCACTTACCAAAAAAACTTCCAATAGGCTACTCTTTCTATGAGTTAGTTTATAGAAAGTTACCCAAACTTCCAATTTAAATCAAACTCTGTACACTCACAAATGCATGTGAGCTTGAATTAGACTTTAAATTAGCAAAAAAAATGACTAATGACATTCAATGTGCCAATGAGAATCCAAGGATAGTTCTTATGATGAATGAAGTACACAAGGCATAGAACAAATAATGCCATGATATCTAAATAATAAATGTTAATTCAAACTAGGAGATAAGGTTCTCTATTGAAATCACATGCATGTGCTACACTGAGTAAGTTCTAATCATTATGGAAAGGACCATACATTATACATTCAACTTTTCCTTTCAAGGCTATGAAAATGTACCAATTAACAAGTCCTCAAAAGCACATGCTGGTCAACATCCAACAACTCAAACCTTTGACATACTTCCAAGTAACTAGCCACAACATTAACACCTGAAGTTAATAGTTTTCTTGCTTCATTTTCTAAATATCCTCCTTCAAAGCTCTTTGTGGGAGAGATACACATTTGCCATAATACATTGAAGAGGATGAAAGGGCTTTTTTTATTTTTATTTTATGTTGTTCTTGATATGTTTTCCATTTTCATTATATTTTACTAATTATTCGATATATGTTTCTTTTTCTTTTTACTTTTTACTTTAGCTTTTCTTATTACTTTTATTTAACTTTAATTAAAATCTCTGATTTGTTCCATGCTACTATAAACTTTTGAAATTGTTGAATGTAGCTATCAAGGTTATAATTTATTACATAGGAAAAGTTTATCTTTAGATTATGCTCTCTACTAATGGTCTATTAGTTTTTGGTGGTATTATGCTATGAATTCATGAAATACACCCCCTTCCATCTATCTCATATGGAGTTTTGCATCATGGAAGCATGAAGGTTCTTTCATATAAAAAACTAAAAGTCATATGTAATCTTGTTATCCAATAAAATGGGAAAGGACCAAGTGGGAATGGAAAAGGGTATGATCTTAAGAAGATTTTTTGTATTCTCTTCTCAACTTCCCTACTAAGTTCTATGGCTCCTCATGGGTGTATCATCACTTATATTTCTAATCATAAAAGAAAGTATGTATTTGTATAGTGTAGTTCCTAAGAAAAAATGGAAATTTGAAGCACATCTCTTTGAATAACTCTTGGGATACAAGCATTGGTTATAGGACTGGAAAGACATGTTACCCATATTTGAAGGCACCCCTTTAACTAAGGCCCCAATTTATTCCTAATTACTTTTTCTTCCTCTTTTTTTTCTTAGAATGATTATTGCTCTTTATGTTTATCATTGACTCATGATATTAGGAGAGGAGGAATACATCAATGTGAGGCCATTGTTATTGGAATGGACTTGGTCTAGACTTAGGATAGAATGATATTGTATCATCTTAATCATGGATTACACTAAGTATCCCATGTAGCCATGATGCATATTTTTCCTCTTCCACTCTCTTTTTATCATTCTAGCCCTTCATTTTCTCTCACCTCACTACCTCATACTATGGTCAATTGATAGCTTTGTTTTTTAGTTTGCATAATCATCAAACAACCCCTTACATGGGTATGGTGTTTAACATAAAGAATCATTCATCATCCAAGACACCTATGGATTCCTTGTAATGAAGTTATGTAAGGGCATCTTAGCCATCAGCTCACTTTGAGGAGGACCTACTTTCATGTCTTTTGCTTTCCTATTTGTTAACCCTATAACAATGGGCCTCATTCCCATCTCAACAATCGTGATAGCCTACATTATCTAGTTTTGTGCTGATTTGGGTTAAGTAACATCTTTCATTTATACATTTCACATAATTCAAATTTTGAAATTCCTAAAAATCATAAGCTTAGTTGTATTATGTCCATGATTTTTCTAGATTTTTGGCTTCCAATTGGCTTTTTTCTACTCCAATCTCATTCAAAATTCCTCAATATTTCTAGTTAAAAAATGACTATGAATAGCTATGTTGACACATCCCTATCGATTCAGTGTGATATGTTAACGTATCCCTATTGATGCAACACAAAAATACTATAAATACATATGACACTTAGCTTATTTTTCACATTTTTTTTCAAATGGATGAGGAATGTTTGTAATTTTTTATTTCCAGAACCTTTTATGAGCCATAACTTCACGTCCACTTATCTGTTTTTACCCATTTTTTAATTCTTGAGATTCTAGATATATGCTTTACATTGTGGTGGCATCAAATTCTAGGTTTTCATAGAAATTTTTCTAACATACAATTATAGATAAGATATTAAAATAATATTAAATTAATGATTATAAAATTTAATATCAATAATTAACTTTTATTAAAGCATGAATAAAATAACAATAAAATTATATCATATGCCTACAATCACTAAATAACAACTTCATGATAAAATCCTAACATTTGACCATCAAACCTAGCATGATCAAACAAATAAAGGTATCTAAATTAAACAAGATTATAGTTTAAAAACTAATCTAGGGTTATGTTATGATCACAAATAGTATCGAAGAAATGACTATAGGTAGGAGGACCATTACTTCCTAGGAAGAAATGACCTCATGATGCAAGGGGACAACAACTACTACTACAACAATAACCTTAAGAACAAGTGGCTAAGGCAAACCATGCTACCATGCCCTTATGTGAGGAACCAGAGGTGGAATTTTTTCATCAAATTCCCACAACAGAGATAGGACAATCCAGACATGATGAGGTACTAAGAACATGACCTAATCTTATGGTCATGCTCATAGAGTCCTATCTGGAGAAGGTCTATAGCAAGGAAATTTAGAATTTCATCCTTGAAAAACTAAATTTTACACTTTTCTTAGAGCTTGTACTAGAATAGGTGAAAATACAACTACAAGGATCTATAATATGGTCCATTCTCTCTACTAGTGAAGAATGGTACATGAGGGAAATTTATCTCTATTGGAGTAATTGATAAAGAGATGAGATCATCAAGATTAAATTCATTACCAACTCTTATTCAATTGAGATGATAGTAAAGGCCCTCACATTACCAAACACCAAGGTGAAGCTAGTAGAGATCTCAACCCACATGGATCAAGAGGTAAAGAAAGAATAGATCCATCAGTGCTATGGAGTAAATTGTAAGGACTATAGTCCCCTAACCAATGCAAAGAAAGCCTATTTTAAGATCACACTCTATCATCTTAATCTAATAGTAAGACCAATTAAGGTTACTATCTTCTTTGCTAGGGCATGCATGGCTCTAAGTGAAAATTTCCAAGTTAACCTACCCTAGCTCATCTTCCTTGAGATAGAAAAAAATTTTAAAGAAAATGAGAAGGGTAGAAAGGTACTTCCCTTTTCTTACCTTATTAGAAAACTCTGCAAAAGTGGAGGGATATCCTACTATGCTAACAATGTGATCTGCAAAGCTTGTATCACATCATAGCAGGAGATGATGAAGGATAAAGAGCCTACCAAGCTTCAAGAGGAGGAACAGTCATTATGATAATGACCTAATGCATTAGAGATGATGCCAAAAATGTTGGCAACTACTAAACTTCTAGGTAAACTTACGAAATAGTAGCTACACCAATAAGCCTCTAGAGCTAGTAAAGAATCCTCTATGTATAGACTGGCCATGAGCCACTTGAATGAGGTCATAAGAATCATTAGTAATCTAGAAGATGAAATAAATCCACTATTCTTTACACAAAGAAACCAAGCTCTTGTTCATTCTAATTTTAATGCTAGAGAAGTTACTATGTTTATTCTAGAATAAGAATTCCTTGAAATATCTAAAAATTTAGTAGCCTTCTTTGTGATGTTGAAAGAAGATGATAGAGTAATAGTCATGATCATATTATACAAGGATCATGAGCCTATAATAAAGGTGATGGTAGGCTAAACTGGAGAAGCTTTTAGTTCTCCTATAGCATCTATCTCTTATACTATTACCATGGTAGATGTAAAAGCATCAAGAGGAGCTAAAAGCATAGGGATTAGTGTAGACTAATACAAGGAAGTGTTGGAGTGACTAATTGAAGTTAGACAAATGATTGCAAAGATCTTTAATCTTTTGGAAGATATTTTTGCTATCCATTGATAGCTATTGAAGAGAATGAGCAAGATGCTAATAGAAAATATGCAACTCATGAAGGACACCATTAGTAATTGATGGTTAATCACTAAGATTACAGAACTCAAATCTTGGTTATTGAATCTCACCATTCTTAGACTAGATCTCATAAGGGATGAAGCTTTTTAACAACTTTAACACTAATATCAAAAGGCTAAAAATGCAAAATAAATAGTTATTTTTAATGATTCACTATTTGAAAAAATGATAAATTTCTCTATTCATGACCTTCAATAGGTTTGCAAGGACAATCTTGCATTGACCCAGGAAAATCGTTGCTTGCAAAATGCTAAGTAGCAAAAGGATTAAATGGTCAAGTACATTCAGCAGCAACAGCAATAGCTTACCAAGATAAACCTAGATGTGAGGAGGTTAGATGTAGATAATAGAAATAGCTTGATGGAGGAAGTTTGTTCTCTTTTCTAGAAGACCAAAATTGAGATCTCTAGCTAGAAAAATGAGGGCTTGAAGCATGAATGAGTTAAGAATCATTACAGGAACTAGGTTAGAATGCTCAAGGAAATTAATGAAAAAATATAAAGCTAGAAAAGATAAAGGTGAATGAAACCCTCCAAAAACTCTAGCAAAGAGGAAATATGTGGAAACCCATCTTCAATGGTCTCAACACCTATAATCAAGAAAAGATCCATTTAAAGAAGTTGGAAATTGAGAAAATGACTAAGCACATGGAACTAGCTAATCTTTGATATGAAAAATTGACAATGATAATAGTGAGAAGATCAAGACATAAATTATAGAAGCACATTGCTAGATCCTACATCCTCTATGAGGTGCAATTCAAGGTTCACAAAAAGATCAAACAAAATTTGGAGTTGGGTAATGCAGAGCTTGAAGTTCTTAGGAGAAAATTCACTAATTAAATATTAGTTGTTGAAAAATTGGCTAGAAAAATAAGTGAGTACTAGAAACCACAGAACCTTGTCCATACATTCAACTTTGAATGTAAATAGTTTATATCCTAGTTTATTAATGTCAAGGAGATTTTTCCCACACTACCATGCCCATGGTACATATCAATACTAGTCCATCTAGGTGAAGCTTCATAAATCATCCATGATTCATGGGATAATGACAAAATGATAATGGTACTTCTAGATGAAATCCAAATTTTAGTAGCAGTAGAAAGGTAGCCAAGGTTTCTAATACAGTAGGAACATGATGAAGGACCCTTTGCTCCACATGAGCCTCTACATCTAAGCATGATGTAAAGATCTCATCCCATCTTAATTCATCTAGTTAGCACTCTCATTTTTGTAAAATCATTTAAATTCTTTGTACATTACATGAATTTTTATATCCATGAAATTTCTATGTGAAAAAGTCTCTCAAGTGTTGTTTGTTTGTTATAATTAGTTAGTCAGTTTCATACTTCCCAAAATTTTATAAGAAACTCAATTCCATTTTTTCATTTAAGGATGAATTTTTAGTTAGTTATGGTGATATGATGAAGCCATGCATGGACACACCATTACTAAGCCTATATAAATGTGTTGGCACATATGCATCAACATTGATCCTCCCTAAGCCTATATAAATGTGCACACTAGTTGCATTAATGGCACACTTAGTCATTCTCTTAGTGAAGCTCTTACAGTTTTCTTTCATAGGACTTAGTGAAATTTCTCTCTGAGTGCCAATAGGATAGATTGAATTAGTTATATGGAGTTTTATTTGAGTGCAATATGTACCTAGAGACTATTGCATGATGGAAATAAAATTAAGATTTATTCTTTCCATTGCAAGAATTTGATTAGCTTTTAGTTTACTTATGAAAATTTAAATTTACATGAAGTTTACTCTTCTTTATTTAAAAGTATAACATTTTATTCTATAGTAATGTGAGTATGAGCACTTCCAATATAATATACTAACACTTTGTAAATCTAACAATGAATACTTAGTACACCCAATAGTAAATACTTGGTTACCTAGCAATGCTAGTATAAGTTTAGAATATGTACGAAAAGTAGGAATAGATACTCCACATTTAGGATAGTTTAGTTATTAATTAGTTAAAGTTCAATATTTTAATTATTTCTTCTCTTAACACTTTTAAAGATAAAAAATAATAAAAATTGTAAATAAAATTATCTCACAACTCAATCATACTTAGCCATATGGATAAAATTAACACAAGTGGTGATTGGAAAAATAACAACTAGTAATCTCATATTTGACTATCTAGGATGAAAGCCACTAAGGTAGAAGGAGTCCACAGAATTCAAATGGATCATGTGTACACATTTATAATTCATATGGTTGTGTGTAGGGAATACCTACTACTCATCAATCATCATCTCTAGGAGATAATCTTGAGCTCACTCACTCATAATGTAACATCACTAAGGATTTACAAGTGGATCCTTCTTGTAGTAGGCACCTATCCTTTCTTACCCTTATGAAACCTATTGATGGAGTAGCCATGGATTTCTAGCAACTCCATCCTCTTTAATGGCTAAATATTATCCTCTACTTATCCCAATAAACTTCCTACCATAAATAACAATGTAATGAAATGAAAAGAAAGAGATGGAGAATAAACTAATGTACAAGAGAGAGGAGGCAAGAGTACAACAACAACAATTCCAAACCAACCATTCAATTAGCTCTTGGAAGTATGTGAGTATTTTTTACTTACTTTGGAGATCCATTTCTATGTACCTTCAACACTACTCATCCACATAATAGGGATAGATCCCCAAGTTCTCTTTTCAAATGTAATATTATAGCTACTACTTACTAGTATAATCTAGCATTGATTATTTTATGGTATGATCATTGGTAAAATCAAACCAAGGAAACATGTTGAAAATCATCTAGAATTCAAGATTATGGTATGATTCTCCTTCATTCATGCTTGTATGCATAATTAGTTTCCTAAATTTAGCTTTACTTGAAACCTATTATTGATCCTTTTGGTTGTGCTAACAAATACTCATCCAATGATGATTATTTTTTCATGACCAAGATGAAGATATTTTCATGATAACTATGGTCATGGTTTTAACAAATATTTATAACCTTGACCCCTTAGAATAATTTGATCTTAGGATTAGGATGAAAGTAGCACTTGATATTACTAGAGCTTACTAAGAAAGATACTTCTAGGTCTTCTTGGTTATGGGTAGTGATGAGATAAGTATTTTTCTTGAATCATCACATTTGAAACTCAAGTGATCACAGCAATAGGTTGAACATAGGGTAAGCATGTCTAATTGACTTCACATATGATTTGCATGAAAATTAGTTCAACCTTTCATCTTAATATGATTTGAGAAACTACATTATCAATCCATATATCAACTCAAATAGTATGTTGTTAATAATATTTTTCCATTCCATTCAATAGGATCAAATAATATAATTAAGTTTTTTGTCCTAGTTTCTTTTGCATTTACTAACTCTTTAGCATTCTAACAATCTCACAATTAGTAACCTTCTCTTGATGAATATTTTATGGGTAATACATGAAATTTAATTTATGATTAACTCAACAAGATTCCAATAAATTATTGAAAACATTAGTAGTAAAATATGTACAATTATTAGAGATAAAGATCTTTGGAATACTAAACTTGTGAAGTACATTGTTAAGAAGGAAGCTTCTTATAGTGGATTTTGAGCAATCTTTAATAGTAGCTACTTTTACCGCTTAATGAAATAATCCATGCATACAATAATGTATTCTTTTCCATTGGAGATTAGAGAGATGAAACCAACAAATTCAATCGCTTACACATCAAAGAGCTCAAGCGGTTGAATCCATTATTGATTCCTCCCTACATGAAAACATACCTTGATCGTGTTTGCAATTATAATAATAGTGCATGGAGTGTTTAGAATCATGGAACATGGTGGCCAAAATTAATCCACAAATAACAACTCTATCATAGTTTCATTTTCATCAGAGTGTCCACCACACACACCATTATGTACATGATTCAACATGATATCTTGACTCTCTTTAGGAACACATCATCTTATGAGGCCATCAGCCTTCTTTTGTAAATATGCTCTTTGACATTGAAGATCTCACTTAGTGTAAAAATCATTTAATATTATATTTTCCCATAGAAAAACTCTTCTAAACCAATAGGTAATTAAGAATTTTCATGTACCACAGATAATCATGTTTCATCCTACTATTAAAATTGGCCTTACAAATATGGTCATCAGGAAAGTCATGAAGGACTCCATACCTTTTTCTACCAATTTGCAACCTAGATAGTTGATCTACCATAATGTCCTTTGCTTCTTTGTGATTGATCATGTGTAGATCAAATTCCTATAAAAGAGCCAGCCATTGGATCACATGTAGAGTAACATCTAGTTTATTCATGAGGAACTAAATGTTGCTATGATTAGTGTGGATGAAGATCTTACATTCCATAACATAATTCCTAAATTTTTTAAGTGCAAAAATAATGATCATAATCTTTTTTTCAGTGATGGTATAATTTAGTTGTGGCCCTACTATCCTCTAGCTAGTGTAGTGAACATAGTAGGACATCTTTTTCTCATCAAATTGCATCAAGAATGCACCCAATACAAAGTTAGAAGCACTTGTCATCATGTAAAATGAATGAGTCTAGTTAGGAATATATAATACTAGAGCTTGTGTTAACTTTTTCTTTATACATTAAAAGATATTTTCACATTCATTTTTCTACATGAATGGAATAACTTTCTTTTTTAGCTTAAATAATAGTTGAGTTATTCTAGAATAATCTTTAATGAATTTGTAGTAATAGCTTGTATGAGCAAAGAAAGATCACATCTCTTTAACTATCATAGGGATCTATGTCATGCACTTGATGATGTGGATATTTTCAAGATTAAATTTGATTCTCCTATTTGAGGCTTTATGTCTAAGGATAATGCCTTTAGTTATCATCAATTGACTTTTCTTCTAATTTAGCTTTAAGTTCACTTGGTAGTAGTGATGTAGAATAGCTTCAAGATAATCCAGAGCTTTGTTAAATATTTTTTTCATATGTGGAAATTTCATCCATAAAGACTTTAAAACTCTTACCTATGTAATCCTAGAGCACTAGCATCACCAACTATTGAAATGTGGTTGATGCATTGGATAATGCACTTGAACATAATGGTTTCCCATGGATAGATGAAGCTAGTCTTAGCTTGATCCTTTAGTGCAATTTTGATTTAATTATAACAAAAATACATATAAAGAAATTTGTAGTACTTCTACCTACAAATATTATCCAAGATCTATTCCATAAATGACAAAGGGAACTAGTCCTTAAATGTAGACGCATTAAACAACTTGTAGCTAGTACAAACTCTCCATTCATTTCCTTTCTTTGATACAATCATAGTTGGACTGTCCCATATACTATTATAAATGAGTGCAATGAAACTTTCTTGCAAGAGATAGATGATATCATTTTTACCACTTTCTGCATATGAGGATTAAGTCTCTATTATAGTATTTGTCAAGTCTAATGCTTAGGTTTGTATATATGTGATGCTAAAAGATAAAGAAGCTAATTCTTGTGAGTTCATCATGGGACAAAGCTATGACATCCTGTCCCCATATGTCATGGAAAACATCAAATATATGATATATTAGACATTATGCATACAAAGAAAATATACCAAATGCAAAATATAAGTGATATTTGACATTATGTATAAGGGAAATAATAGGAAAAATTCAAAAAGAGAAAGAAAAGAATGCTTTATTGATATCGAATAGTGTATCTGGATTGTGCTCTAAGAGTGTTCCTTGGGGTTTTCTTCCTTTGGGATCTATCCCTCAGAGGCAATTTAGCACTTCCACCACAATTAGGCCTATAACTCAACTAGAAGAAATGGCTAGTCCATTTTTTATCCTACTTCACCTGAGTTCTTATGACTTGTCTATACCAATTCCACCACTCCATGACTTGCCTGTATCGACTCCACCATTCCATGCTCGCACAACCTCTAACCCCAAGTATAAATGCCTTAGGCCAAACTCCCCAAGATTACCTTAAGAGATATGTTTGTTATTATAATGCAGCCTTTTAAGTCTTAATTACAACTACCCTTTCAGGTCTTGTTAAGATAACAATAACACTTGTTATGAAGAGACATCATCTTCATTAGTTAGCAGCATCATCTGGGAATGGAGATGTGACAATCGACCCCTCCCTGCCCCCCTAGGTTTCATTCATCCTCGAAAAAATCCATGTTCTCTATCTTTTTCTAACTCCAATTCTTTCTTTTATGATCCTATGCTCTAATAATTTGATTTCTCTTTTGAACTTGAAGTTGTTTCTTGCTTATTTTGTAAACAAAATATATGTGAGAAAAATATATTGAAAGTTAAATATTTCTTTCTTGATACTTACATAATTTTTCTAAGATAACGATAAGAAGTGAATTAAAGATCTACCAACTAATAATCACCAGTTCTAACCAAGGTCATACAATGTGCAACTTGTATTTGGTTATCCAAGTGAAGGCAGGGCAAATTCTTTATTCCCAACTTGCATTACCTTATATATTTTATTAGTCTAATTGAAATATAATTAAAAATGAATAAAATAATAAAATTAATCAAATAAAAGTAAGAGTGAGAGACTTCTTCATCTTGATCAACCTTATGAACTAATGAGAGTAACTTTAATTCTACCATGAGTGGTATATGATTAGATGGTCTTGTTTAGGATGGAAAGGCTTGATCTTGATTCTTCTCAGCCTCTTCTTTAGAAATTAACTCTAGTAACTTGGTAACTTGAAAGAATTGGGCATCATACCAAATATAATCCAAAGTCTCAATGACGAATGTTGTTGACCCATATTTATTAATCATTGCAAAGTAATTTGTAAATTGTGATTCTTGAGGATTGCTATCCATCAGCATCATCTATTCCTAAATTCTAGAGTTTGATTTACCTACTGAAGATTCAAAGTAAGCAGAATATGCACTGGCTAATGGAATTGCATGCTAAATTGATGGAAACATCTTTTTCAAGTCAAGTTCATCTTCCAAATATTTCTTTATAGATCCATATTTTAAGAATTGATAGACACTCCTTCCAAATTTTGCATTGAAGTCTCCACAAAGAATAAATGGAACTAGATTGGTACAACTTAGGAATAACTTCTTCTTCAAACTTTCTTCTATTTTCTTAATCAAGTATGCTCCTTGACAAAGTCTAATATCTGAACATGTTGTCGATTTGGCTATTAAATTTGTGTTAACCACAAAAACACATCTTCTTAATAGATGAACTTTTAGTATCATTGCCAGGGCTATGTGATTTTTTCAAAATCTTAATTATTCCTTCTTGTCCATCACTTGAAGTTTTGGAATTTAAAAAAATCATATTTTCTAAACTTCATTCAAATCCTTATACCAATTCAAACTTGGCTTCTTTATAAAATATCACACAACCATCCATGTTGTAATTTCTACAATATGCTAATCTATATGGCTCAAAAGAAGAACTTCCATAAGAACCTTTTTACTTATAAGTACCTTCGTATCCCATATTTCCCAAGTCTGGATGGAATTGATATAGAAATTCCCATGGGAAGACTTCTTGTAAGCACAAGACATCAGCATCCAAATCTTGTAATTCTACTGAAATGTGTAGGTATCGATATTCATGCCAAACCAAGGCCCATGATGGACATAGTGGATATTGTTTCTCATTCACTAGGGATCTTGTAAGCATGTTATATGTTTCAACTTTCATTCTCATTCTTAGATTCTTTTCTAGATCATTTCTCTTCATGAATATCATACTCCTTATTGAAACAAGATTTTTTGTCTCCATGTTGTTTTGCCCTATGTTTTGATTGCAAGATGGATTATTATACCCTTCTCTTGATGGTTGAATATTTTTCTATTTCTTCAACTAATTTTCCATCTAATACATCAACTGATCTTTTAACAAATACATCAATTAATAATCAACTACATCAATTGAATAACTATATTATCTATTTTTATAATTATATTATCTAATTTTAGTAATATATAATTACATTACTTGATTTTTAGTAATATTTAACTATATTATTTTTTATGACCTTTCTAACCCCCTTGAGAACATTGACTCGACAGTGTAACTAATGACATGCTATAGTGATCTTAAGACTATCTACAAGGGCTATGCACTAAATCTTAAAGCCTAAAAGGTTAAATTTATAATATCATTGAATTATAGGGTGCTCAAATGATAAATCTAACCTCACCATTGACTTCAGAAGGATGAAAAATATCAGAAATAACTATTCCTATGTTGAAAATGGACATCATATGCTTGAGTGATGCCAAAATTAAACTTTTTGAGGATCTCGAGGTGCTATATTGGGCAAGGAGTAAAAACTAGTCTTTAGGGTTCCTTGGTATGGATCTAACTCTACCATTGAGCTTGAAAGGTTGAAATCTATAGGAAACAACTTTTTGTTCATCGAAAAAGGTTTCTAAAATCAAAAGTTATGGCTTCAAAAGTTTAAGTACTTTGGTGCAAAAAATGAAACTGTCCAAGAGGACACCCATCCCAGTTCTACTCCAAAGCAAGCACACTGAATTGTGGAATTTTTATCTCTATTGCTACCACTACGCTAAATTCTAATTTTGGAAACTATTTTTGCAAGTTCCTAATTTAAACTAACAGTTTAATGACAAAATTTTGAATTTTCTATTAATTGACAAGAATTTCAAATTTTTTTGTTAGTTGATGGACAATTGAAAATTTTCCATCATATAACAAAAAATTTGTGGTTATCGACTACACTGGAGATAGTTATTGATGGTGCTAAAGGTAGTGATTGATGGCACTAGAGGTAGTGATGGGTGGTGTGCATGGTATGCAATAGGAAAGTGGTGGGCAAGTGTGGTAAGTGTGGCATGGTGTAGGCAAGCAAGGCACAACACAGTGTGGATGATGCAGTGTGGGCATGCATGATCCAGTGTGGTGTGGGTGGGTGCAATGCAGGTAGGAGTGGTGTGGCATGACATGGTGTGAGGGCAAGTGTGGCATGGTTTAGGGTGTAGGCAGCACAACGCTGTATGGTGTCACACGTGTGGTCTTTTTAAGTGCCCTTGGACCTAGCCCAAGGGCTAGTCTCCTATAGCCATGGCCTTGCTAGCAACCTAGCTACAACCTACCAATGGCCTAGTCGTGATTGGCTACAAGCCTGGTTGCTACTAGCTGCAAGCCTGGCCGCGGTTAATTTCTTTAATTTTTAAATAAATAAATAAATATTGAAGCTCGAGTTTGAACCCAAGACCTCCTACTTGATTGATTTTTTTAATTAAAATTACTTTTATTATTTTTTTATTTGTTATTCTTATAT
>MNCI01015434.1:216440-295775 GCA_015680685.1 Gnetum montanum
AAGTTTTTATTATTATTTTATTTCACCTTGCCTCAGTGGTTGATGTGGTGGTTTGGCCAATGATAAGGTAAGGGTTTGGTATGGGAAAATGGTGATTCCAGGTTGATTCCCAACCCTAAAATTTTTTTTAAAAAAAATTCAAATAATAAATTAATAATTTAAGATTATTTTAATGCACATATAATGGGGGGTGTCAGACCTCGAAAAGAAGTTCTATTGATATTAAAAGTGTATCAATTACATTAACCTAAATAAGTCATAGGTTTGAGGGGAAGGGAAAGCTAGGAGCACTGTGAATGAGACTTGGTAACAACTTATAAATAACCGAGTATTAAAGGAGGAAACTCAAATTGGGGCACTATCAAATGTCCATACATACTGACTCATTACTGGATAGAATGACATAGAATTAGATGAGGCAAACAAATCTCAATAAATGATAAAGAGAGTTCCAATGATGAATCCACTCAATAGAGAGGAGAAGCTTCCCTGCAAAGATTACTGATGATGAGTGTTACTGGAACACACAGGTCTTTCCCATGGCTGCAAGAGATGAACCAACTGATGAGTATCCAGATTGAACTTAGATGCTTGAGATGTGATTTGGAAATGAATGAGGCGAACGATCTGCAACTTCTCCGACCTGGTGAGCAAACATATATTAGAATAATGCACATATAATGAGAAATTTTAAACATCAATATCTCCCAAACCATAAGTCCAATTGAGATAAAATTTGTACTGTTGGAATCATCTCAACAAGTGCTACGTTTTGGACATAGTTTTTGAGTTTAAAAATGAAGTTGATTTTTCAGAAATTGAAAGGACCAAACTAGCCTATTTTTTTGAACTAACATTTCTAGGCTGACATATGGTAACTTAGAATCTTATAGATTACTTGGATAGTAAAAAGCAAGATTAATTTAGATCATGGTTACTAACTTTCTTGAAAGAAATTTAACAATGATCCTAATCGATTAATAATTATAGTATTAAGATGGATAAGAGTTACTTGAATTGATGTATCATTATCTTATCAAAATCTCTTGTAATCAATGAATTTTCATGAGGTGTGTTCAAATCTTCATTGGTTAATGATATCCATGAAAGAAACTTTGTTGGTTGCTGGGATCTAGATGCCTAATCCATTATTTGTGAAGTCAATTGAAAGGTGTCTTTTGACTTGCATCACAAATATATGGTACATTTAGTAATGATCAATGTCTTTCCATATGTTGTGGCTTCAAGGTTCATCATCAAGTTCATGTTGTAGTTGGCCCATGGTTCTAAATTGCCCTTGGGTCATGGTTTGCTTTGATACCAATTGTGACATCCTGTCTTCGAATGTCATGGAAAACGTCAAATATACGATATATTAGACATTATGCATATAAAGAAAATATATCAAATATGAAGTATAAGAGATATTCGGCATTATGTATAAGGGAAATAATAGGAAAAATGTAGAAAGAGAAATAAAAGAATGCTTTATTGATATGGAATAGCATATATGTATTATGCTCTGAGAGTGTTCCTTGGGGTTTTATTCCTTTGGCATCTATCCCTTATAGGAAATCTAACAATACCACCATGGTTAGGCCTATAACTTGGCTAGAAGGATGGCTAGTCCACTTTTTATCCTTCTTCACCCAACTTCCCATGAATTTCCTATATTGGCTCCACCACTCCATGACTTACCTATACCAGCTTCACTGTTCCATGCTAGCATGACCTCTAACCCCAAGTATAAATGCATTACGCCAAACCCCTAAAGGTTTCTTTAAGAGACATGTCTGTTATTACAATGCATCCTTTTGGGTCTTAATTACAACTACCCTTTCGAGTCTTGTTAAGATAACAATAACACTTGTTATGAAGAGACGCCATCTTCATTAGTTAGTAGCATCATTTGGGAATGGGAATGTGACATAAGCAAAGGCATTTCTTCATTTGACAATTACCTATTTGAGTTCAATATTCTAGATGATTATTAAGTTGAGTTAATGATGATGAGATGATCATTGGTAATGAACATGTATTCTAAGCCTTATAGAAATGGCTTGAGTTCCAATGGTGGTGTAGAAACATTTTTCAATAAGTCAAGAGTGCTCTAAGATTTAGTATCATATTACACTACTATAATAACATCCAATGTATTCTCCTTCTCTAAATAAAATGATTTACCATTAGTTAAGACAATAGATTTGGTTAGTAGCTTTATGAACCATATGTTCTTCAAGGTAATTGACATCTATAATTGTACATAGATGCTCTATGACATAGTAGTTGTAACCATGCTTGCCACATAATTAGGAACAATTATAAGATATCTTCTTGTAATGTGTCCTTCTAGTCTCATACTTCTAATTAATTTTAAGAATAAGACCTTGAAAGACTAATTTGACATTAGTACTACTTAACCATTCTTTTTCGATGATGATACGAAAGCTATCTCCCATGTTTTTCCCTAGTTTAATCACTAAGAAATCAACAAGACATGACTATCCTAATAAGGTTATCCTAATATCTTTCACCTATCCCATTGGATACATGTAGGATTGGTCTACCAACTCTAGCTTAATGTTAGTAATTTTGAGAGGAGGAAGCCCTCACTTAAGGCAGGGTTGCATTTAAATGATATTAACTTTCAAACCAAAGACATAGAGAGCTAGGAAATAACCGTTCTTACCAATTTATATTTCCACCATGAAACTATCAAGATCCAATCTTTTTTTAGGTATATATTCTTCTTTGATCACTCACATAACTACTTTGGACATAGAAATAGTAACTATATTACTATCATTAAGTTCCATCTTGTTAAGACATTGATGAAAAACTTGTCCATGAAGTATATGACTTTCTTTAGCAACATCTAGGAAATGGCACTAGGATCTCTCTAGGATGGACCTCCATCTTTCTTGTAGTATTTTCCTCTTCACAAGATAAAGAGGGTGGAGTATATCTTGTCCCATAATGTTCATACATGCATTTCGAATTGCATTTTTTACGATAAAATTTAGAATTTATCCTTGCATCCAAATTAATATGCTTATGATACTATTATCTATTAGTATACATGGAAGAAAGATCAACATAGTAAGAAACATCATAGAATTTAGCTTACCTTAGTTATGACTAACTAGGATCTTGCATGAGACCAGGAAGTACAATCTTGAAACACCACAAAAATTTTGGGCTACTACTTGTCAACTAAAAATTTTTCTAAGTGTCAAAATGATGGCACTTTCTACAAATTTTTCTAAGTGTTGGAACCATGCTCTCCACTACAGTGGAGTGTAGTTAGCTTCAATGGCCAATTTTTTGCAATTTTGGCTAAGTTTCAAGATGATGAAACAAACTCGAGAAATTTTTCTAAGTGTCCTACTATGCTCCCATTCCTCCTACTATGCTCTTGAGCATAGCAGCACTTTGCTAGTTAGTTTGCATGAGTGTCAAGCTAGAAGTTATCAAGCTAGCTCAGAATGGAAGAAATAGTCTAGTAGATTTTCTAACTCCTGAAGCTACCCCTCCTACTACACTCTAGAGCATAGTGGGCATAGCAAGAACAAGGACTATAATTTTTGCCAAATTTTTCTAGGTGTCCATGCTACACTGTGTCCCCTCCTACTACACTTATGAGTGTAGCAAGCGTAGTAGCACTAGACTTCAATTTTTTTCAAAATTTGCCTAACTATTGGGCTACACTCCAAAGCGTAGCAACATGAAATTACCTCCAAAAGCTTCCAAAGCTTAGCACAAGTCTTCATTCTAGCTCCAACACTCCTCTAGCATGCAAGATTAGCAATTTCCATTTCTCCTGCACCCTTGTTTATCCCAAATTATACCTATGCTCAACCCCATTCAAAAGAGGGGAGAGCGTAGTCCCAGAGTGTAGCCTCCAAATTGCACTATTTTGCACTATTTGTAGGTATATTGTGGTATTTTTTAACCTTGGCACATCTAGTCTTGGTAGCGTAGTCACAGTTGAGTAGTCTCTTAGTGTCTAGTGGAGGATACAAAAGTGTAGCACCTGTTACTCTAAGAGGAGGATAGTAGAGGTTAGCATAGCCCCACCTACCCCCTTTGCCATGTGTTACCTGATTCACATTTTGGGCTAACATTAGTCCTATAAATACCCCTAGACCCCCAATGTTTTAGAGGTTGGTAGTTGGCGCTTTCATTTGGGCATTTGGCATCTTGGCATTTCTAGCATTTTATGGCATTTTTCTTACATTTTTTCATCTATTGTCATGCTATACTATGCTCGAGCTATAGTCTCCATGGGTTGACACCTTCATTTTGGTCAAAACCCTTGGCTACACTTGCCTTCATTCTGTGGCTATGCTCTACACTTAGCACCATAAAACATCACTTTGACACTTAGCGCCATTTCATGTTTTCTGCATTTGCATTTCAACTAACCATGCCATCCCCAGTTGCACCCAATACCCTAGTTGGAGCTAGCAAAGTTCCTGTTCAATCAACAAGATCATCTAGGGCACCCTATCTCCACCTCCACTGAGGCCCTCATGCAGGCATGGCTCATAAATTCCTCAGTGTTTCAACAACTAACATTTTCAATTGTTATAGTTTCTATTGCTAGAAGGAGGGCCTTGCCATTTTCTTCTACATTTTCTAATTGTTGTCCTGTGTGCTCTCTCAACCATCGATTGATGTAGATTGGATGCCATTATCCATTCCCTTGGAACCCCACTGGAAAAAAGCCAAAGCATATCTTTGGCACTTAACTAAAATTCTGGGTGTTTAGGAGAGCATAGCTAGCTCTCAGCATAGAGAGTGTAGCTAGCTCCAGTGTAGTGAATGTAGCACCAAAGTTAGCCATTTTTAGCAGCTTTCATAGTTAGCATTTTTTTGCATTTCCATACTTAGCATTTTTTTCTACATTTTCATACTTAGCCAAATTTTTTGTAGTTTTTATACTTAGCCATTTTTTTGCATTTTTGCACTTAGCTATTTTCCTACATTTTTTATACTTACCCATTTTTCTACTACTAGCAAACTTAGTAATTTTTTTTTTGCAGTTTTCAAAGTTAGCTATTTTTTGTAAACAACAACTCTCAAAACTTGATCTGTGAACATGAATCTAGATCAACCTTTCACATCGATTTCTAACACATTTGAGACCATGATCCACCCAAAGTATGCTTCACTAAGCCACAAACAATATAATTTCATTTATGCCAAAATCCAAGTAGGATTTCCTTGACTTAGAGGCAAAATAAGACTACAAATGAGTTCACCAGGATAGATGGGAGTACAACCCCTCCTTGTTTAACATAATTCCACTCATGGAGTCCTACCATCAGTTGTTGTCCCAACTCATTTGTGCAAATCATCATGATGGAGGGACAACCTACAAGGAAGCCTCACAGGAGGAAGAAGATGAGTTTGAGGCCCACTTTGAATGTGAGAGCCCCATTTACACTGTCTTCCAACAACTGATCCCTAGTATGGCCCCTCCTCAGTTCGATCCACCTGTCCTCTCTTAGATGATGACCATGCTAATTCAACCTTCCTTTCAAGAGACTACTGCATTTGCCCAACCCTATGCTCATGCAAGGGCCACCTCCCAACCCTAGATGATTTAGGCATCCTACATCTTGCTTGTCTCATTGGCACCCATGGCATTTGTCCAAGCCACTTGTGTGTGGCCCACCTTTATCACCACACCCATCCCTTAGTTAACACATTAACTAAAATCTTCTACTACAACATTAAATTGACAACGATCATCTATTATGACATTAAACTAGCAAACTTCACAACCAACAATTTGGCCCTACACCGTGCAACCAACACAAGCCTAGGCAACGCAACTAGTTGATACATCCCCAAGCTTGGATCAAGCATTCCAGCTAATCCAAAGTTTGATGGAGGAGATCAACTAGCTCAAAGCTACCAAGGTGGTGGACTTCTATCAAGACAATCCCATAAGTTCTTCAATTCCACCACTAACTCTCGCAATCGGGGTTCTACTGCTTGAACTCACCAAGTATAACGGTGAGGGGGGGCCCCAATGCACACTTGGTCATGTTTAGGTCTGAGTGCTTGCATTTGCAAGCATGGTCGCATGCCATCATGTGTGTCTTCCCCATATCTCTCACTGGCAAGGCCTTATATTCATACTATTCATTACCTAGGGCCTTAATCTCTTCCTTGGAGGATCTTATTGGCCATTTTGTGACATGCTTTAGGTACAACTTGATACCTAAAGTAACTCTTGAGTAGCTCATGTAGGTCAAGCAAGGGTCCCTAGAGCCCCTAGCCAAATTCATCCAATGATGGAGTGCCACCTTGCAAGAAATTTGTGAGTTACTAGTAGAGGCTCACATATTGGCCATTTTCAAGGGTGTAGTTAATGATTTCATCAAGTTAAAACTATACTACTTGGCCCCAAAGTCTCTCAGCCAATCCTTTGCCCAAACGAAGGGCATAGAGGAGGCAATGTAATCAAGCAATGACCCAACCTACATAGCCTATAGAAATGAACACGTGTGCAAGAAAAGCACAATAGTGCCAATGGTAGCCACACCTACAAAAGCAACCAACTGGGGCCTAAAGGCTAAGTAGCCTAAGGCCTTGACACATAAAGCTATCAAATCTGGCACCAACTTGCCTACATTTGTAGGGGCTGTCCCAAGCTCCAACTTTGAGTGCAAGGATTGCTCAAAGTATACACCACTACTGATGGAACCATCTAAACTATTGGAGAAACTCCTAAAAGCTAGGTGAATCCAATACAAACAAGTATCAAATATTTCCCATCAAAAAAATGATAGGTACTATGAACTATTAAGAAACCCCACCTCAGTAGTAGCAAATGAGCCCTTAGTCCCAAAGGACTTTTGACTGGACCAATTTTGTCATTACCATCAGATGTCTAGTCATAGTACAAACAATTTTCATTCTTTGTAGGATGATCTACAAAGAATGGTAGAAAGGGAAAAACTGGTGCTTAATGCAACAAGCCAATCCAATGAAAATGATACCCCCTAGGTCATAAACTTCATTAGCATAAGTGGCAAGTCTAAACCTACGTAACAACCTTTTGTGATTTGTGTGCCTCCCAACAAGGCAAGGTTCCCCTTGGCCTCCACAAGCAAGAGGCTCTTCTTTGTTATCAAAGTGACACCTTGGGCACCCACAACATCCTTTATGATCAAGATCCCACACCAACCATCTGCTAAGATGTTAAACTAGCATGACATTACACCTAAAACTACTAAATAGTCCCTCATCATCAAGGTGTCACAACGAACTGGCCCTATAGCAATAGCTCCTAAACAACCACCATTTTTCATCAATGTATCACAACATGATGGCCCTTCACCTACCCAAATCCTAATAGTAGGCAACACCTCAATCTCTCCTCCTTCAAGGGCTGACCCCACTAGCAACCTGGTTAGGCCTACCAAATGGCAACAGAAGAGGATGAATGAGTACCTTGCAACCCTCATGGTCAAAGCAAAGGCCAAAACTAGCAAGAAATAACCAAACACTAGGGTTCCTACCCACAAGTAGGCCAAGCAATCCAAGTTCAAGTTCCCTCCATGAGAGATTTGTCTCTCAAGCCACATGGATGAAGTTAAGGCCAACACAATGGCCAATGACAAGGACTTCATAGCTACACTAACCCAGATGAAACAAATACTCAAGTAGAAGAAAACAACATTGAGCTTGTACAACCTAGTTATGACTTCATCTGCTCACTGTCAAGTACTAGCCTAGATGTTGGCCTCCATTCCTATTATGGAGGACATCCCTGTAGATGAGAACACCATCCATGCAATGATGTTTCCCCTTGCACCATAGGAATCAGGTTCAACATCCCTAGCATTTCGTGACAATGTAGTCAAAGTCAACCCAAATGAGGGGATGTCACTAGAGCTTCACTGTCCATTAGCATACATGTTGGGTAGTGCACAATCTGCAAAGTAAATGTTGATGATGGTGTAGCAACAAACATAGTCTAAAATCCTTCAATAGATCATGTTTCACCATTATGTGTACAATCAACTTAGCCTTCATGGTAGGAGAGCAATTCCCCACCAGCACAGATTTCACTATCATAGAGGAAATGTCAAGCTTCAACCTAATCTTGGGTAGGCCTTGGCTAGCTCAACTATGGGTCATCTCCTCTTCCATTCACCAAGAGGTCCACCTTCCATACAAAGGTGGTCAAGTTATCATCCATAATGATAATTCCTCCTCTTCGGCTATCCACAACATAGACATGGAGCAAGTGTCGGAGGTGGAGTTTCTTGGTGATGCATCTATGGCAACCAATGTAATGCATAAGGTTGACACACATGGACAAGTGGTTGAAGCCAATAGCCTCCTAGAGGATCCTAGGCCCTACACATCCCCTAATCCAAACCAAATTAGGAAACAATTGCCCGATCAAGGCATCCCGTTAGTTGAAAATGCACTAGATTCCTTCCTACCCCTTGCCTTCACTTGCCATGAATTTTTGACTTTTGTTTGCATCACACTAGCCTACACATTTACATTTTGTTTGCTTGCTTAGATCACGCATTTTGTTTTGTTCATGCATTTTTTTTCTTTTTTTACACATTCATCGACTTAGCTTATGCATTGCATTTGAAAAACATAAAAAACACATAAAAATAATAAAAATAAAAATTTAAAAAATACATGGCCTAAAAAATCCTTAAAGTAGCCCATGGCCTGAAATGGCCCAAAACTAGTAACACTCAATAGCTCAAAATGGCCTTAAACTACTATAGTAGCTTAGAATGGCCTAAAACTATTGCTCTTCACATTGCTTTCCTTTCATTTGTACATTTTAACTTTGTTTATGATAGGTGTTGCTTGATATTATTTTTCTACTTGATTTTTGCAAGATCTTGTAGGCACATAGCATGACTATGCATGCAACATCTAACCTCACACAAGCAAGGTAAGCACTCATTCACCATAACATAAAAAATTGGAATAGATAGTCCGCTATGATTATAAACTAGTGTAGATCATCCTTGGGTTATGATGTTAAAATGGCATAACAGCTTGTCTGCTACAACATTAAATTGGCACACAATAGTCTTCTAGGACTATATACTAGCACTCCACGATTTGCCAGGACCTTAAACTAGGTTTGCACACTTGTAGCATCATCACCTCCCATCATTCTACTAATCTTTTAGAGCACCTACCATTGGTGTGACCTTTGGAGGACTCATAACATCATCACCCTGGCACTTTTACTAGCTTCTTGAGCACATACAACAACTAGTGTAGCATTTGATGCATTTGCAACATCTTCACATCTAGCACTTGCAACATCTTCACATCTAACATTTGCATTTTCATGTCATGTTGTGTGGCTTTCTTGTCTTCTCAAAGTTGTGTTTTCAGGATGAAGCCTTGGATGCAATCTTGTAGAGATGCATCTTATCATAACAGCAAGTCACCACATCACTCCAATATGCATGATTGGGCTAGCTAAACCACTCAAGAGTTCACATCTGCCTCATCTTGTTATAGCTTGTGCACATCCACTCCTTCATTCTAGTAGCCTCTCATCCCTTGCATACTCATGATTGCACATCCCTCTAATGCATATGCATTGTGACGCATATGGCATTCTCTTCACATCAACTGTAGAACCTAAGGCAGATGTAACACAACTCATCTTGTGGAAAGCCTTTGTTGGAAGGTCAAAGCCTAAGTAGATGTAATGCAACTCATCCTAGGGAGGAAACATCTATCCTACAGGTTCAACACAGTTACATTAAAGCAAAGTCCATCTTGTGGCATGCAGTCCACTCGATGGTCCACACCTTACAGCTAGCATTCAGTAGTAGGCTAAACTTGATGGAGGTTCACCTCGTAGGAAAGCAAAGAAGAAAAAGAAAAAAATGAAAAAAAAAATGAGAATGGGAAAAAGCACATCCCCAATCAAACTAACAATGTTGTAGCTTCGCATCTGGTCCAACCTTGGATTGACTTTGACTCTCTCATGAGCACTTTGATAAAAGGTCAACATTTCAAGGGCAAGCCACTTCATGTCATGGTCATCGTTAGTTGTGCTAACTTCACATCTTACTTCATGATACACTTTTTGCATTTCATTTCCCCTACCTACATTTCATCTCCCAAGCACATTATCTACACACTTTGCCCTAGCATACCCTTATCCATAGCACTCTTGAACATGGTGGAATGCACCTAATCTATTACCGATGAGCGATGTTGATGCCACATCTACTATGGTGTTTTGTGATTCTTTGTTGACATCTCTTGGCCACTCCTCCAAATGTTAACAAAGAGGGGCCAATGAAACACCACAAAAATTTTTGGCTACTACTTCTTGACTACAAAGTTTTCTAAGTGTTAGAATGATGGCACTTTCTACAAATTTGACCAAGTGTTGGAATCACACTCTCCACTAAAATAGAGCATAGTTAGCTTCAAAAACCAATTTTCTACAATTTTTGCTAAGTGTTAGAATGATGACACAAGCTATAGAAATTTTTCTAAGTGTCCTACTACACTTCCATTCCTCCTACTACGTTTTTAAGTGTAGTTGAACTTTGGTGGCTAGTTTACATAAGTGTCAAGATAGAAGTTATCAAGCTATCTAAAAATGGAAGAAACAGTTTGGTAAATTCTCTAACTCCTGAGGCTACCCCTCTTGCTACGCTCCAAAGTGTAGCAAGAACAAGGACTACAAGTCTTTCTAGATTTTTCTAAGAGTCCATGCTACACATTGTCCCCTCCTACTATGCTCATGAGCGTAACAGTGCTAAACTTTAATTTTTTATAAAATTTTCCTATGTTGGACTATGCTCTGGAGCATAGCTAGCGTAGCAACATGGAATTGCCTCCAAAAGCTTCCAGAGCTCAACACAGGTCTTCATTCTAGCTCCAACATTCCTCTGGCAAGAAAGATCAGCAATTTGCATTTCTCCTGCACCTCCTGTTTGTCCCAAATTGTACCTATGCTTGACCCTATTTGAAAGAGGGGAGAGTGTAGTCCTTGATTGTAGCCTCCAAATTTCACTATTTTTCACTATTTGTAGGTACATTATAGTATTTTTTGACCTTGGAACATGTAGTCTTGGTAGCATAGTCATAGTCTAGTAGTCTCTTGGCATCCACTGGAGCATACCAAAGTGTAGCACCTATTACTCTAGGAGGAGCATAGTAGAGGTTAGCATAGCCCCATCTCCCCCTATGCCACATGGTTCCTGATCCAGATTTTTGGCTAATCCTAGCCCTATAAATATCCCTAGACCCCCAATGTTTTAGGGGTTGGTAGTTGGCACTTTCATTTGGGCATTTGGTATTTTGGCATCTTGGCAGTTAGCTCTGTGGGTGAATAAGACCTAGAGCACACCACATCGGTAGAGAGGCACAACTACACCACACGATACATCATGGCCCTGTTGCAACCCTGTAGAACATTGCATAGTACACCACGACGGCCAACTTGGTAGGCATGGTTTATCATAGTGAGTACCAGACCTCACAACTCAACACCACTGAGACTATGAATACACTTCCACTTGCCTGTTGTACACTCTGTACCTTCTAAGATCCTTTTGGAGTTAACTATGCTTCCATTTCAGGTGGTGTTCTATTTCTCTCTCCCATTTCTAGCATTTTTCTTAGTCTTTTCACATTTTTTCACGTGTCATCATGTTGTACTATGCTTGAGTGGTAGTATCTGCAGGTTGATAGCCTTGTTTTGGTTGAAACCCTTGGCTATAGTCTTCCCCATTCCATGGCTATGCTCTACACTTATCATTGCAAAACACTACTTTGACACTTAGCACCATTTCATGTTATTTACATTTACATTTCAGCTAACCATGCCATCCCTGGTTGCACCCAATACCCTGGTTGTAGATGGCAAAGTCCCTATTCAATTGATAAGACTGTCCAAGGCACCCCATCTCTACCTCCACTGAGGCCCTTGTGCAAATGTAGGGTTAGGTTGTGCACCTACAAACCCCACAATGTTCCAACCATTGACATTTTTGGTCATTACAAATCTATTAATACTATTGTTATTAAGGAGCTTACTGGATAAGAATACTTTGTATAAGAAGGTAGTATTAAGGAATCATTTAATAAATCTGATGGATATCTTTCTAGGCACCCTTAAACTAGGGATTGGCAAGAAGCATCATCTTTTATTGCATCAAAGTAGATTTCATGGAGTAGCATTTAAAGGATTTGAAGTTAGTCATTTTTTATACTACTATATGAGCTATAGATGCTCACCTCTAGAATAGTATGATCTATCAAGGTAAAAAGTTCTCATTTTCCTTTTGAAAAACTTAGGATTCATAGGTATCCCAGCTCATTCCATTTCACCAATCATGTGAGCCATGACTAGATAGCATTGTGATCCATGAGGGCCTATGTAGTACTTGTAAGGACTCTTATTACTAAAGGATGAAGAAGTGATAGTTGGATCTTCTTTGGTGCTCTTGAAATAAGAGATGTTATCTTTACCCTTTCCTTTATGCTTATTTCTATGATTAGCTAATGTAATAGCTTTGATTGTAGATTCAATCATCTTACCTTTAATATCCTTGAGGGTGGTAGTCTTCTTTTTTATTATCATGTCCCAAAACTAGCTTATATTGAAGGCCAAATCTATCAAGACCTTCTTGGTTCAAACTTAGTGTTATGTTAAGATCTTGATTGTAGTGGAAGGTTTAATTATATCTTTAGTATTTTTCATCTTCCTCCATTATGTGGAATTATTATTGTACTTCTTTGCTTATTTTCACTTTTACCATTCATCTTCCATTCTTAAAATGCTATCTAAGACCACTTTGATTTAAGCCATGGACTTTTTATGTACTTAGTTCATCTTATACATGTTGACATGCTTTCTTGTCTTCTATGAAGACCTTCCATGATGTGCATCCATTTCTCTCATTGGCTGATGCCATGGTTCGAATACTTATAAGCAATTTTCATGAATGTTTTTATGATAATGTCAAAGGATTTCCATGTTCCCTATCTCCATTTGATCATCTTCTTCTAGATGTTAGAGATATGGATATGATTCTAAAATTTGGTGTACAAGGCCTTGATAGTATTTTTCCACTACTAAATTGATTTGGAAGATAAATATTTATACTAGACTTATGCTTGATTAATGATGATGTGTGTAAATAATTGTAACTTCTGTCAATCACTAATGATCCCTTGAAGATAGCACATATTTTTAAATAATCACATGTACAACTAAGGATCATCACTAGTAAGTCCTTTATAAGTGGAAACCTTTGTCATGTTAATATGCTTAATATTGTTGTTACGAACATGCTTCTATGGAATATAAATAATTCTATTTAGGTCATGATAATTAATCTATTTAAATAGTAGGGAATCCTCAGCACTGAATGATCCAAACAAGTATAAATGCTAAAACTTGAAGAGCAAGTCCACATCATGAGTCTTGGCTACACTTCAGTAGGTTGTACTTGACTATGGACCTTCATGCTAAATTTACCTCTTTCCTTTCTTATTAGTTTCATCATCCTCCTTAGCAAATTGATCCTAGAGCTCATATTATCTATGAGATTAATATTCATTGTAGAACAAATCTAACATCATGTAATATGTTCAATCATCTTCTAGTCCAAGATTGATTAGGACCTTTTAAGATCATGCTATGTAGCTTTAATCAATTCCTTTAAAAACTAGCCATGAGTATTATTCCACCTACCCTACTTGTCTTGGTGGTATGTCAAGATAACTGGTGTTAGAAAGATATCATTAAAGTGTACTTTTCCTCTACTAGAGGTCCTCATTGGGCTTTGATTTTTATATACTATTTAAATTATGATAGCAACTTGCAAACAAACTAAAAAAAACATGAAATCTAACTGAATAATTGTTAAACTAAGAATGTAGAAGTACTTTCAAGAAATTTACCAATGTCTTTCATAGTAATTGCGTCAATGATTGGGATCCTACCAGCTATGACTAATGGGATTGTATCATACATAACATAGCACTATCATATTATTAACTTCAAAGATGATGTTAAGTGGATCGCCAAGAATACTCATGTATGTTATTGTGTTTAGTAAATATAAAAGATATTATATTACATATAATACATAAGAAACCCAGGTTGCCACAATCAAAGAAGAGAAAAATATTTATGATTTTATAATTTATATTTTTTATGTATCTTAAAAAGATAATAATAAAATAATAAACAATATATGCATTACAATCACTTAAGGGACAGGTACAACCCCTCACAGGAAAAGGATAAAATGGCTCCTTATTATAACCTCTATAGCCTAACACCATGATGCATAGTTATAATCTCCTTGAATAAGGATGAAACATTGCAGCTAAATAAATATACAAAAGAATTAATTAACTTATTAATTAAATTGAATGATACTTTTTAAGTTTATATTTTTGTTATTTTTACAATTTAAGGTATCCACCATATATATCATGGAAAAATCATAAAATTTATGATTAATGCATAATACTAGACTTTGCATTAACCAAATGGTTTTGGGCTATGTAAGCAAGGTCGCACTTTCATGGAGTATAGCCACTTTTATAATTGTGATGACTGAAATTATGCATAAAACAAGAAGGAAATTAACTTACTCAAGGAAGAAGAACTTCTTTATTTAAAATCTAATGCTAAAAGATCATGAAAATATAAAAATGTCTCAAGATATTAAATGAGAGATCAACCTAGATATCTATAGTTTTTAACATGCAATAGTTTAGGTTCATAAGGGTCCAAAGGATAAATGAAGGTCCATTTATGCAGTCTAGTAGTTTTAGATTATACTATGCAACTTAGAAGATAATTGGTGCTATCAAGGGATGTGTTAGCACCCCTACATTGATGCACAGAATGTGTTAATATAGTGGTGTTAATGCATTATCCTTGCCATCAACACCATGTCACCATGTTTGGGTCAAAGCCAAAACCTAAGAGGAAATGTTGCAAGATTTTTAGGACATCTAAAATAAGATTGGAAATATCCTAAGGAACTTGAAATATGCACATAACCCAAATAGGTAATACTAAAAGTAAGTGTGCATCACTAGGAGATACAAACCTCAACCACACATGCTAGAACTACAAACATAGGGCATATGTGATACTTCTCAAGTTTAGGGCTTATAATTGACTTACAAAATATCATTGGATGATTCATCACTAGTTCTTCATAGAGGTGAATGAAAAAAAGAACTCATGTGACCAATCCATTTTTATTGAGGCAAGGCTAGGTTAATCATGATGATTACTAAAGTATAGTGCAGAGCTCCTTGTTATATGGGGATGAAGCTATTAAGGATCTGATATCAAACGAGCATATGTTTAAAAAGGTTAACTTTGGATTATAATCAAAGCTCATATGAGAAGATCCACATTAAAAGTATATTATTGGTCATATATGATAATATTTTACGAAATTATTTTGAGTTCAGTTCATTACTTCTGGAGGCCAAATGCTTGATTTTTATTATTCTTAAAGATTTATTGAGGAGATATTCTAATAGAAAGGTTTTTAGTGAGGAATGATTTAAAGATGGAAAATACTGATATCTCTTATATTATAGAGATTGTGAAAGAATATGAAGCTTTTGATTTTATTTTTCAGAAGAAAAACATCTTAGAACAATCCAATTACCATGGAAACTCTGTAATTATGAAGCCATAGACAAAATGAAATTAAAAAATAAAGTACATGACTATTCCATGCCAAAATCAAGTAAAAAACTAGAAACAAAACAAAACAAGGATATAGAACAAGACTAAAGACAATCCTTACTTCCAACTTCTATAGATCACAATTTCTCAAGTGATCATACATCATAATTTATTCATAAGGAATCATGTATATATATTTGTATATTAAGGTCTCTCTCAATTCTTCAATATAAGCTAATAGCAAGGTAACTTCTTTGGATAAATTCTCAGATCTTTTATAGTCTCACGTAATTGTTCATCTCACTCTTAAAATTTTTACCTTTTACAAAAATTAATTTTTGATAGATTATGAGTGCCTAAGAATTTTAGTGTCTTACAGAAAGCAACCTATGACAAACCTATGGATTATAACCCCCCACATTGCTAAATTTAACTTAATTTTGGATTTTGTTTCATTAGAGAACTATATTTAATTATTACTTGCAACCTCTAATTATGATCTCTTATGTTTGTAGCATCATCAAAATATTCTATAGATGTTAAAAGAAGTCATATTTTTCCTTGGGCTATCATATATGGTAGACTACAACTTGTAGTTATTTGTAGCATTAGGTTCCAATCTCCTATAACTTATAGTAAGCTTGCATTTTCTTGCCTAATATTAATAAATCATTGAAATGATTCAAACACAAACATACATAACTTAAAACTCCCAAACACAACAATAATAAAAAATACATCAAAAATATGGGTTGATATTTTCGACATCTTTCTCCCTCTTAAAATGATATTGTAAAACTTCTACATTCTACAAAACTTTAGTGTGATGTTATGCTAACACTTGTTCGCAAATATGGTTCAGGCTATAGTGGATTCTTTACTGCCTTGGGCATTTGGCTTGGTTGCCAGGTTCATTATCAACAAGCTACCAGTAGGAGGAGCAACAAATGCTATCAATCCATGTTACCTCATAGAGATCTAGATGATGCCCAAGTATAGTCAGTATAAGGCTATCACTACTCTGATGGTAGAGCATAGAATCCACATGTTATTCTAGAACCTAGCTAGTACCATGTATCATCTATAGGGAAAAGCATGATTATTATAGTGTTTTTATGCTTTTGGCTTAACTACCTTTCCTAACTTCATCAATTTTACAAGCTTCTTGCATGTAAAAGGTTAATGATTAATGCTTAATCATCAATGATCAAATCTTGGCAATGGCTCAAACTACTTTAGACAAATTCACCAAGATTCCTCAAATTAGAACTGTTGTGTATCAATAGTTAAGAGAATAAATTGATGTTTATGCTTCAAGGTTTAACCTTGTACACAAAAAGTGAAAGATGATAGGATGGAGCACAACTACTGGGTGGATTTCGATAACTCCATGGATCATACCCTTGTAGCTAGTATCTCCACTCAAACCATGTTGAAGAAGAAGAGGAAAGGTAAACATAAAGGCTAAAGTTTCTAATGTTTCATGGTTATGAAAATTATAATTTTTCTATTACTTTGACTAGTTATTAAACTTGCTTATGTTGATGCTAAATTTTGATTATTACTTTGCAGGACCTTCCACCCCTATTGATGTCATCATAAAACTTTTAGGAGCATGTCATGAGGATACCCTCATCTTGAAGTTTGGTGAGGTGATACTAGCACATGAGTGGTTGATGGGATAGGTTCCTAGATATGTTCAAGTAAACATCCAGCATGTAAGTTTTCTTGATGTATTTATCACACCTATCCCTTCCATTCCTATTGTGGAGATGTTGCATGTCATTGAGTCCTTCGATGAGAAGGTTGGTCATTTTAGCACCATCATCTAGGATGTGAAGGTTAAGATGGATATTGATGCATGCCTCTTTTGCAACTTGTTTGGTGTCCCTGCTAATGGGGCAAAGGTCCCAATAAGAACAGTGAAGGAATCAAGCCATTGTGATGAGGTTTTGGAGTGGCTTGCTACCAACATGGTACACTCCAGAATTTCCATGGATGGCTCCATGAACCCTGATGCAAGGAGTCATATCCTTTGTTTAGTTCTTACGCATTTCCTAAACTATTATTGCAAAAGAAGGTGATTGAAATAACATAGGTGTGGATGTTTAAGAAGGACTTGATGATGACACCCGGTTTAACTGGGTAGCTGCTTTGGTTATTGGGCTTACAAAGGAGATCCTTAGACTTTGTGCAAATACCTCTATAATAACCCAGATGCATTTTTTATTTTATGTAGGTTATTTAAAAAGGTTTGTAAAGTTTTTGGCAATGTATAGGAATGGATGATGGATTCCCTAAGATCCAAGCCAATTTTTTAAGCCTTGGATAAAGCACATTTATCTAATGGTGCAAGCTCAAAACCCACTAGAGGGAATGGATGATATGTGATGAAGTAGTTACTCTAATTATTAGAGTGGTTATTATTAAAGCAGTTATTCTAATTATGAAAGTAATTATTCTCGGGTTACTCCTAGATCTATAAATACATCACCCAAGCATACAATTGGGAGGATTTTTTTAGGAGTCAAGTAGCGAACCTCTTACAGTCTGTCTATTTGAAAGTTAGAATATATTCCAAGCACTAGTAGTAGTAGGTCTAAGTGTGAATGGATCTTTATTCAAGCATTGATGTACCTAAGCATACCATTGTGTTGGCAATAAAGACAAGCTCTTTGATTCATCCTTGTAGCACTTGAGACTTGTTTTCTTATGAATTTATATTTTATTTTATTTTATTTTATGCACTTTACATTCGTGTTATTAGTGCAGCAATTCATTTTGATCAATTAAGAAAATTTTTAAATTACACAAGCATGACCCCTTTAAGCATACGTGTGACACTTGGTAGCTCAGAAATAATTAATGTTTAACAACCCAGCATTGTTTGCACAAAGTTCAAGATGTGTCCAGAAAGTGGAAACGGTTACTTGTGTTAGGCTAGATTAGACTTTAGTTTCCTTAGCAAGTAATATTTTTATTTTTAATCACTCTTACTTTTATTCTTATTCTAGGTGAGTAATTTCATAAATACACAAAAAAATAAAAAATCATATGCCTCAATCACACTTAACCATACAATTGCATTTCACAAGTGGGATTGGGAAGACAATAAATGAACAACACGCATACATTGTTTAGCTCTAGTGTACTTAGTAATTACAATATATGGAATTCAACCGGATTGCATGTGAACGCTTGTGATTCGTATAGTTGGGTGTAGTTATACCTTGCCACTCATCATTAACATTGTTGCTGGGGACTGTAGTTGTTCATGCGCTATCTAAGCCTAGTGAAATCTAGTACCCTCATTGTTTAAACCCTAAGTGTCAAATCCTATGAAAATAAAACTTATCATTATTATCATTAAATTAAATTTTAACTACATACTCTTTATTAACACAAAATTTCTTCTTCTTATAGAAGCTGATCTCTAGCAAGGTAGTTCAAGTACCTCAACAATACTAGGTGCTATATGTTCATCCTGATGAGTATGTACCAAACTTTACCTTCATCTTACATCAAGATGAACTGATGTAATGATGTGACATGGAAGGAAACATTATGTTGCCACCTAACCAATCTGTTCCAACAATGCTTCAATTAATGCTAGCATGACACAGGCTTCAACATCTCCATGGAGAATATGAGATGTGAAATCCCGACTCAAGGGATTATCATCCCATTGAAGCACAAAGATTAAGGGATCATCAGCTGGAGCATCAGCACTAGCTTATGAAGGGCAAGGGTTCAAACATCTTTCCACCTCTGCTTGGTCCACTTGATGAAGGTGACCATTTCTTTAGTGATTCTTCTCTCTTTGATTTTGTTCAAGGATCCCTTAACCAGAATGTACAATCCATAGTTTACAATCTAGGTTCTAGTCAAAATGGATCCAGAGAGGCAAGTCAAGGAAAGGAGGATAAAGGAGATCATGATCATGATCATGATTGCAAGCATCGAAGGAAGGATGATAGGCATTAGCAAGTGCAAATTCCCCTTTTTCTTCTCCTTCATCATCATCTTCTTCTTCATCAGGTTCAAATCATGGTGACAGACAAAATAACCATGATGGAGGTGACCAATGAGACCAGAACAATAAAAGGGACTACCAAGATAGTCGTGACCAAAGACATGGGCAATCTAGAGAGGCCCATCATCAAGAAAGAAGGACGAGTAGGGAGCATCATAGGCACCACCATCATGGCCTTGATGCATCTCTACTTGCTACTTAGGGCATGTTGAATATTGCAGAGGCTGTGAGGATTCCAACAAGGCATGTGAAGGACAATAGAATAAAGAGGCTTAATATAAAAAATATCCCTCAATTCAAGGAAGGATATGATGTTGATCTATAAAATCATCTCTAGGCTTTCCAAGATGCATGCGCCTTGTAGAATATTGAAAATGAATGGCAAAAGCTGAGATTATTTCGAAGGACACTCATAAAGGAAGCAGAAAGATGGTATCGATCCTTGGAAGTAGGATAAATCAGGCGGTGAAGTACAATGTTGGAATTATTCAATGAAAAATATCAAACTTACNGATAAATCAAGCAGTGAAGTACAATGTTGGAATTATTCAATGAAAAATATCAAACTTACTCCTAAGTATCCAATTTAAGAAAAACAATTCAAGGGTGAAATCAAGGAAATCATAAGCCCTTGGATGCTACTATTGGCCAATACTACTCTCTGTTGCATAGGTGTCCTTGCCATGGATACTCTCATCTTGATCAGCTTCACCATATTGTAGATGGATTGAAGTCTAAAACTAGAAAAACCCTTGGCATCTATGCTCAAGGGAGATTGACAGAGTTGAGTGCTCATTGGATTCAAAGATTAATTGAGTAGGTAGCCAAAGAGGAGGGAGAGCTCAAAAAATGTGAAAGTGCAAAAGAATAGAATAGAGATTCTTCTATTCAAAAAAATGAGGTTAGATTTTGTGATAGTGAGGATGAATTTGCCAGAGATGAGGTGGTGAATCAGAAAACCTTGTCATTCCAAAAATTGTAGTCAAAAATTATGCCTAAGGTTGATCAATTATGGGACTCCATAGACAATACGTTTCAAGCTATTTTAAAAATTATTGAAGAGTCCAAGGAGCAAAGTGGTGATCATGAGCGTTGGAGGTGTAAGGAGGTTGAATGTGCCATATCTAAAGGTAAAGGTAAGATGGTTGCGGATAGTGATTCAGATGATGATGGTGGATGTGATGTTTTCTAGTATGAACATCCTAAGGGATGTTACCTAGTTGTATCACACTTGTAGAAATCTGGGATGTATGCCTTGCATCCATGACTTGCACAAAGGCAAACACCCAAAAGATTGCCTTATCCACAAAGAAATCCTTGATAGTTCCACCAACCATGGCAATACTATCCAAGTGGAACTCCTCTGCAACCTTACAAAGTATATCAGTAGTGGTAGCAACCATAATCGTGGGCATTGCCACCTCTAAGATAGCAATAACCTTACTGGCAACCAGATTCCTATGGTTATTATATTTAGAAACCTTCATCTCCAAGGGACTCCTTTGGTCATATTGGTACTTACCAGTCTTACCACTACCCTCCTGAAACATATCAATCACCATATCCAAGGAAGGATACCACCTACTACCCTCATGTAACTCCTATCCCTACACCTAGTCCTCCACCTCCTGCACAACTACCACCTACTCTGTCCATGCAAGGTGAATTTCCTACACAACCATAACAAAGAAATGCTACCAGGGTAGTTAAGCTACAATCAGTTAATCCATCCAATGAGATGGAACCATGAACAAAGAAAAGACCCTTCTTCCAACCTCGCACTCCATCAAAACCCTTGAATACATTAGTGGTTGGTAACCCTAGTCCTCCACCTTTCTCTATTTCTTCTTTATGTGAGTCCCCTTCAGACCAAAATCCCTCTCAATCCATACTGTAATGTTGACACATGTTGTATATGATTGGATTCAAGCTGATAACCTACTCAAAAAATTAGTTGATCCCAAAAGTCCCCTAGTGTACTTGCAAATTGCTGGGAATGAGCCTCACAAATCTCTTCTGGATTTTGGTTCTAGTTTTAATCCAATCTCACATGAGGTGTACATAATGTGGAACCTTCCTCCTTTGAAGAAGAGCAACATCTAGTTGGAACTAGTAGACCATTCCATCACTGTTCCATTAGGATTGGTTGAAGACATCATCACCACCATTTGTTGGTGGTCATATCCAACTAGTTTCCTAGTAATTAAAGTGGAGAACAACAAGGGTGACTTTCCAATCATCATGGGAAGGGCATGGCTAAGTACTATTGATGCCAAAATGGGCATTAGAGATCTTTCCTTGGAGATATCAAAAGAAAATGAGTTTGGAAAGATCAAGAAGAAGAGAGTTCCATGTATCACGTATAGTGATTCAGGGTGCCATTGTGTTTAGAAATTATGGTCAATAAAGCAAACATCTGTCTCTGCATGTAAGCAGTGTGCAAAAAAATTTGAGATCCAAAGATTTCTATATGCAGTAGCCACAAAATAAGAGGGCACCCAATGTTGACAGCTGATACGATCGTAGTACATTATGCATGAAATCGACTGAGGGCCTAATGTATGAATACATTGCAAGTATGGATGAACTTGAGCAAGTTCACCACCTACTCTCTAAAGGAGAAAATGAGGATGTCAATTGGGATGAGCTAGGAATTCTTGATAGTTTCAAACAAGAGCCCCTTGAATTAAAAACACTACCAGCTGGAATGAAGTACATATTTTTCAAAAATGGAAAGCTAGTTATCATCAATGCCAAGCTTGCTCTAGAACAGAAGAGAAAATTGATAAAAGTTATGGAAAATGGTTAGCAACCTTTTCCTGGTCATATTCCAAGGTCACAAGGATAGATCTAAGAATATGCTAGCACCAAATATACACTAACCCTGCTATCAAACCGAAGCAACAACCGCAATGACATTTGAATCCCAAGTTAAAACAGATTGTTAAAGATGAGATTGAACAACTCCTTAAGCTAGGATTTATCTACCCTATCGTAGATAGTGAGTGGGTTAGTCCACTTGTCATTACACAAAGAAATAAGGTAAATGGCATGTGTGTATTGATTTTTGGCTACTCAACATGGCAACTTTCAAGGATCATTTTCTGTTGCCTTTTGTTGACCAAGTGTTGAACACCATTTCAAGTAATAGTTATTATAGCTTTTTGAATGGTTATAGTGGCTATAACCAAATCTGAATTGCACCTAGAGGACTAGGCAAAGACAACTTTCACAAGTCTATGGGGGACTTTTGCTTACTGGAAAATTCCATTTGGTTTATGCAACACCCTAGCCATGTTTCAATGACTAGTTCTCAACATTTTCCAACAACAAATTGGTAGCAGGGTAGAAGATTTTATGGATGATTTTTCTACCTATGGAGCTACGTTTGAGCTAGCCCTAGACTAACCTAAGTAGGTGTTAAAAATATGTATCAAAAAAAACCTCTAACTTAATTGGCAAAAGAGCCATCTTATGGTCTAGGAAGGCACAGTCTTGGGACATCACATTTCAAAACTAGAAATTGAGGTGGACCCTAAAAAAATAAAGGTCATCCAAGGAATAACCCACCAACCTGAAATAGTCAAAGAATTTCAGTCATTCCTTAGTCATATTGGCTACTACTGGCACTTCATCGAGAATTTTTCCAAAATCGCCAAGCCATTGATAGAATTGACAAAGAAGGATGCATCATTCGTCTAGACCCCTACATGTGAATCAACATTCCAAAAATTGAAGCATAAGCTTGTTGAAACTCCCATTATTAAAGCACCAAATTGGTTCAGATCATTTCATGTGATGACTAATGCATCAAATTATGCTTTGGGGGTGATGCCTATGCAAATGGATGATCAAAAAAGTCCATATTACATTCACTATGCAAGTTGGAGCATTGTAGGTGCACAACTAAATGACACCACTACAGAAAAGGAGTTGATGGAAATGGTGTTTGCTTTAGATAAGTTCAAGCATTTTGTGGTTGGCTACAAAGTGTTTGTGCACATAGATCACAACTCCATCAGATTTCTAATGAACAAACCAATGATGAGCCCCCATGTCATACGGTGGCTCATGATTTTGTAGGAATTTGATCTCACAATGATAGATTGTAAAGGTGTGGAGAATGTGGTCATGGATCACTTATAGTGACTAAGATGGAATGACAAGGAGAAAGATAGCCCTTTATCTAATCAATTTCCTGATGAATCTCTCCTTGCAGGTGCTATTAATGCACAAATGCCTACTAAATCAAATTGTTATGACACCATCCTCAAAAATCTACTCAAGCAAGAATTGCTGCAAGGGTTGGACACTAGAAAGAAGTAATAGTTTCTTCACTAGGTCAAGTATGTCATGGAGATTAATGAAAATATTTAGAAGGTTTTCCTTGATGGCTTAGTACATTGGTGTGTCCCTAATACGGATCAATTACATATTCTCTAGGATGCTCACAAAGGTCCTTGTGGGGGCCATTATGCTGGGAGGTGCATGTCCATAAAAATCCTCATGGTTGGGTATTATTGGTCAACAATATTTAGGGATGCACATCAATTCGTCCATGCTTGTGATCGTTTCCAATGGAATGGTGGAATGACAGCTTGGATGGAAGGACTGCAACAATGGATACAGCCTCTTGAACCATTCGACATTTGGGCCATTGACTTTACGGGTCCCATTGCACCTCTATTAAATGAAAAAGAATATATCATAGTCACAATTGACTATTGCACTAAGTGGGCAGAAGTAGTAGCCATCATCGCCTGTACATCCACCATTGCTACTTGGTTTGTACAAAAAAACATCATAAATAGGTTTGGTATACCTCGTGTGTTAATTTTTGATAATGGAACTCATTTTATAACTATCACTTTCTAAAACCTGATGCAGCACTTGGGGGTTGAACATAAACTCACAACACCACATCACCCGCAAGCCAATGGTCAAGCTAAAGTCACTAATCGAGAGATTACAAAAATATTAACATGTACCATTAGCAAATACCGAAGGGACTAGAGCACTAAATTAAATTATGCCCTTTGGGCCTATCACTCCACATGGAAGATTCCCATAGGTTATTCTCCTTATGAGCTTGTGTATAGAAAACTACCAACTTTGCCCATCCAATCCTAGCTCCATACACTCTCCACAACTTACGACCTTGACCTAGATCTAAGCCTAGCACCAAAAAAATGATTAATGAGTCTCAACTTGCTAGACAAAAATTAGTTAATGGCCCTATCATCTAATGAGATGTGTAAGGAATTTAACAAAAAATGCCATGACCTTAAAATAAGAAAAGTAAAGTTTCAACTAGAAGACAAGGTTCTTTATTAGAATCCTACACATGTACCCCAATGAACCAAATTCCAAACATTGTGGAAAGGACCTTACATCATAGATGAAAATTTTCCATCTAGGGCCATGATCATCTACAAACCTGATAGCCCGAATAAGAAAAAACTATTCAACATCCAACAAGTAAATCTTTTTCATGAGCCCAAGCCAACCAATGCAACAAACACCTCATCAAATAGACAACCACGCTTAATTTTTCAAATCTCTCCCTTCCAACTTCATCATGGGGGAGATGGCCACCCATACTAACACTGTATGCGGCTCCTCAGTTTTTGATTTTATTTTTTTTTTTTGTTTTACACATTTTTGGTTTTACAACTTTTTTTTTATCTTCTTTGTTTTATATTTTTTTTTGTTTTAGATTTTTGTATTTTTAAGGTTATTGGTATTTTCTTAGTTTTTTTTTTACACCATCATTAATATAATTCAATATCTATTGTCTACTCTTTTACTTTCTTTTATGGTTACATCTACATATGTTTGGCATGTGTTTCTTTACTTTTTCTGCTAATAAGATGGCAGGTACAATGGTAATGCATTACTTGATGGTGGTATGTTTCATTTGTAATTTGATTATTGATGTCTAGTTACTGACTTTGATGGTCATTACTGATGACTAGGACATGGTTTCTTTTCATGTCATAGGTAGTGAGTCCACATCATCCATCCATCCACTTGCTCTATGGTTTTCCTTGTTTTGGAAGCATGCAGTCTCTTTTTCATTAATGCAACTTTAATAAATTGGTGACATGTGTAGTTTCCAGAATTGGGAAGGAATCAAAGGTTTGGATAGGGTGTGGCTTTACAGGGATGTGGTGTCCTTTGTGCTTTTCTATTTTCCTTTGTGCAAGAGTGCTCTTGTAAGCTTCTCACCATTCCATGTCATTTCACAATAGGAAGTAAAATAAGTCCTTGCATGGTATGGTCCTCATCATGAAAAAAAAAAGATAAGGAATCAAAGCACACCCCTTGGATAAAATAAATGTAAAAATTGCATGGGTCTTTGCATGGTGTGGTTCCCATTCAAAAAAAAACATGGGAATTCAAAGCATACCCCTTAGACCAAATAAAAGGGCTACAAGCATTGGTTATGACACTTGTCTTATCTCCTCTAACTAAGGCCCTTTCTCACTTCCTATCTTCTCTTGCATTTGGAATGATGGTTGTTTTTTGGGAGCATTCTTGTATTTCAGGGGATGGACTTGCCTTAGAATGTTGATGCGAAGTCACTGAAAGTGGTTGGTTTTGATCTGGACTAAGGAAGGATCCTACCAGGTTAATTAATCACAAACTTCACAAAAGGCTATATGTGACCATAATTAGGAACTCCATTCCACTTTCTCTATCATCCATCTATGCTTTCCATATCTTACCTTACTACTAGTTTCATGTTTTGATTCGGTGTTCTTCTTTGATGTGTTGGGTTTCTCAGTTAGTTACTTTTAGGTTTTTGCACTTAACTTTCCATAATTATTAATCATCCATGGAGCCCATGGACTCCTTGGTTTGAATTTATGCAAGGGTATAAAAGGCCTATGCCTACTTTAGGGAGGACCCACTAGCATATCTTTTGGTTTGGTTAAGTTAAGTTCTTTACCCTTAGACATTGTTACAATCAAATTCCTTTTATTTACCCCATCCATGTCATCCAAATTGTACGCACCTTTATAACTTTTTGTAATGAATTCCTTTTTATTATTGTGAATACTCTCTTTCCACTACTCCTTGTGTCAAGCTTTTTCTGAATTATATGGATTTCTTCTCTTATTTAACCCATTCATCAGTCTTTCCACTAATAATATCAAGCAATCAATTTATCACAATCATAACTTGGTAGATAAAATCACTGACGAGAGAAGGCATTCAGCCATTAGTTATGTACTATATACACAAATCCTTGGTTTTGTTGATATTGCAGTGGGAAGCATGGACTAGAAGCATGATTGTCATCACCAAGGAGGATGTAACCATATCACTCGCAGGAGATTGTTCATGATTTCTTGATCTCTTCTACCTCTCCCTCATTCTTCTATTGCCATGAGGAGTTGGATGTTATTGGAATCTTTTGGTGTTCTTTCCTAATTGTCATGAATACCAATTTTGTACATAATTGTAATGTTGTATGCTTAGGCACTTTTTTATTTGTCTATCTTCTCTATGTCACTCTGCATGTCAGTCAAATAAGTCCACACCCACTAATATATTTTGTAAAGAATTTGTCTCTCTTCTTCTATACTTGAGGATGTGTTTTCATTCAGTTGTGGGGGTATGATGAAGTGGTTACTCTAATTATTAGAGTGGTTATTATTAGAGTGGTTACTCTAATTATTAGAGCAGTTATTATTAGAGTAGTTATTCTAATTATTAGAGAAGTTATTCTAATTATTAGAGCAGTTATTCCTAGGTTACTCCTGGGCCTATAAATACAGTGCCCAAGCACACAATAGGAGGTCTAAGTGTAAACAAATCTTTGTTCAAGAATTAATGTACCTGAGCATACCATTGTGTTGGTAATAAAGATGAGCTCTTTGATTCATCCTTGCAGCACTTGAGATTTGTTTTCTTAGGCATTTATATTTTATTTTATGCACTTTACATTCGTGTTATCAGTGCAGCAATTCATTTTGATTAATTCAGCAAATTGTTAAATTAACAAGCATGACCACTTTGAGCATACATGTAAGACTTGGTAGCTCAAAAATGATTAGCATTTAACAGCCTAGCAGTGTTTCCATGAAGTTTAGGATGTGTTCAGAAAATGGGAACAGTTACTTGTGTTCGGCTAGATTAGACTTTAGTTCCCTTAGCAATTAATCACTTTTATTTTTAATCACTCTTACTTTTATTCTTGTTCTAGGTGAGTAATTCTATAAAAACACAAAACAATAAAAAATCATATGCCTCAATCACACTTAACCATACAATTGCATTTCACAAGTGGGACTAGGAAGACAACAAATGAATAACATGCACACACCATTTAGCTCTAGTGTACTTAGTAATTATAGTCTATGGAATTCGACCACATTGCACATGAATGCTTGTGATTCGTATGGTTGGGCATAGGGGTACCTTTCCACTCATCAATACATTATCCATTACCACTAAAGATGTTAATGTCAAGTAGTTTGAGTTTCATGATAGTAAAGATGATGAGGAACCTCTCACATTCCTAGTGAATGTTCTAGAGGCCAAATGACTATGAAGAAAGGCTTAATGGACAGCCAAGAAGAAGCTCAAGAGGCCTATGGAGGAAGCACCACTGGCATCAGACCAGCCTATCCCAAAGAAGCTTAAGTTTAAGCTTAGACCATCACAACAAGCGGTCATGGATATGCTTTATTTAAATTTTCCTATTTCACATTTTAAAGTTTATGGCTACTTTATGATTTCATGTGTTAACTATTTTTCTATGTACTATGGTTGTAGAAAAACATCAAGCTATGGTAGCCCAAGCTACCATGGATGTAAAACAAAGGTGTGTAGAAGAGATACTCCAAAATAAACCTAAGGTTGAAGGGTTTGTCAATGTGGATATAAACGATCTAGATGCCTTGTTCAATGACGTAGTACTGGGTACATCCTCCATCATCATCCCAAAGAAGGAAGAGGAGGAAGAGCCAGGTATGCCCATGCCTTAATATTTTCATCATATCTTATTGTTTAATTTTGGTTTTTATCCTAACAATTCAATGGTTGTTATGCTTATAGTAGTTCCTAAGCCACCAATGTAAGCACTTGTCCCTAAGTTTCATATGAAACCATAGATGGAGACTCTAAACAAGGTGGAGTTCATGCATGGAATGGCTAAGAACATCATCAACTAGTTGCAAAAGCTTGCATCCAAAATAGGTAAGTACTTTATTTTATGTACCTTATTTGTTTGGCTATGTCATAGGTTGTGCTTATGTTACAACCATCTTAGTTTGTGCATTATGTTTATGGGTATATTTCATGCTTGTGTAGTGCCTTCTGTGGAGTGTCACCCTAGCAAAGACATGAAGATTGAGTCCTTGCCTAATCTTACTTCTAATGTATCTAGGATACCCTTGAAGTTGTACAAGACTACTACTGATCTACTAATGTCATCTGTAAAAACTTCATGGAAGCTAGAGAGGTCCAACCAATCCCTATGGAAGGAAGTTGTGGCCTTAAGGGAGAATAATTAATGGTAGAGGCCCAAGTGACTAACTCAGGGGAGTTGTGAACTAGGGAGATCATGTGGGCCCACTACTGGCATGTCATTCAAGACAAAGTAGTAGTCTTATGGGAGATGGAAGGACAATGTATGCAGATGGACCTCATCTCCCATAAGGCTGAGGACTAGAAAGATCACTATGTAAGGGTCCTAGAGTAGGGTAAGAAACAAAAGGCTTACAAGAAATAGTACAAGGTGGATCATGGGCCCTACCTCAAGTGGCTCAAGGAGGAGTTAGTTGAATGATGTAAGAGAGAGTTATTCATCCAAGGGATCTAGGTGGAGAGTGCTTATTAGATTTTTGAAAGTACTTTCATGATGGAGTAATCCCCTAATACTTAGATTACCACTACTATAGGTGAGACCTCTATAACTATTACTACCCTAGAGCCTTCTACTTGAACTACTATAAATAGGATTGACATCCTCTTTGGAATTGATCTTGGGGATGTTAACTAGGTCAACATGATGGAGGACTAGATCCTCCTTTGTTTGAGGAAGGCCTTCCACTTCTACCCTTGGAAGTAATGGAGCCAAAATCTCCACAAGTTAGATGTAATTTATATTTTTTTTTCTAAGCTATGGTTTTGGCTATGGGTTACTAACTAACTATATGTTGTTGCATTTCAGGCCTTAAGAGACATTGGTAGTCCTAGTGGTGAATGACCCACCACTTCCTCCTCTGGATGGCACTTAGCAACCTACATTAGCTTAGCTTGTAGGCTATTTATCTTTTATTTTCATGTTTATGGCTATGATTAGCCAAGACTATGTTATAGATTATTATTATTTTTTAACATTTTTACCATCTAGTATGGCCATGGCTATGTATGTTGTGGACATTCAAACTTTTAAATTTAAATTTTGATTTTATTTTTGGCTATATATATGTTATTTGTTGTAATGCTATAAATGGATATGTTGATGATCTTGGTCATAAATAGCTAATCAATGCAATAAAAGGCTAGATAAAAATAAATATAATAAAAGAAATGTTTAGTAGTTTTAGGTCATCCTAGGCACAGGTTATATTATGTTGCCAATTTAAATCCATAGCAAGCCATATTTCTAGTTTAAAGTCTTAGTGGGTTGCGATGCTAATTTAGAGTCTTAATAGACTGTGATTTTGCTAATTTAAGGCCATAGTGGATCATGTTGTATGATTATATTTGCTAGTTTAAGGCCATGGCAGGCCATGATGCCAGTTTAAGGCCTTAGTAAATTGGTTATGTAAAAGAAACATATTTATAATGCTTTTTGATGTTTATAATAAAGAAAGGCTATAATAAATAGGTAAAATGCAAATGAACTTAGGCTACATGCATAAAGAGTAAAAAAAATTCATGAAAGAGTATAACAAATTAAAAACAAAGGTTAGGCTATATGGATATCAATATATTTAGTTATCAAGGTATATGATGGAGAATATTAAGGTGAACTTCACTTGCACAAATTCTTCCTAATCTTGGTAGATTAGGGAATGAGTAAGGCTTATTTTATACAAGCTTATATTCATTGTCCCCATTTCTTATGATGTTAAAAGGGAGTTCATCCCATAATGCATCTCATTGCATATAGTTGTCATTGTTGGGTTGTTGCTCTCTTTTGGATTTTTGAATTTCATGGTTGGGAGCTTCTTCTTGAAGCTTCACATCAGAGCCCTACTCTATGTTTATGTTGTTGATAGCTAGGGGAACTATGTTATCATCATGAATGATGATTTTGAAACACCACAAAATTTTGGGTCTCAACATCTTAACTACAAATTTGGCTAAGTGTCAAAACAGTGGAACTTTGCCCATATTTTTTCAAGTGTTGAGTGTAGTCAACTCCAACTACCATATTTGCAAAATTTTTCTAGGCATTAGAATGATGGAACTTTCTACAAATTCACATGTCACGTTGTGTATCGTAGCGTAGCATAGCACCTTGTCATGCGTAGCATAGTGTATCATAGCACCCTATCACATTGTGTAGAATAGCATAGCATAACACACCTAGCCAGCATCCTGTGTCCCATGCTTAACATGGGACGAGCGTAGTAGATAGTGTCTCGTGTCCCATGTGTAACATAGGATAGGCCCAGCAGCAAGCATCCCATGTCCTAGACATAACACAGGATGAGTGTAGTAGATAGCATCCCGTGTCTCGCATGTAACACAAGACAGGCCCAGCAACAAGCATCTCATGTCCCACACGTAACATGGGACAAGCGTAGTAGAAAGCGTCCCATTTATCGCATGTAACATGGGATGAGCATAGCAGCTAGCATCCTATGCCTTGCACATAATGTAGGACGAGCATGGTCCTACCCACCACACTACCACATGGCACCTGATCCACATTTTGGGCTAACCCTAGCCCTATAAATACCCTTGTGCCCTCTTTTGAGGAGGGGGGGTTGGCTTCCATTTTTTACTAGTAAGGAATTTGGCACTTTGGCATCCTAGCACTTAGCTCTATGGGCGAATGAGATCCAGAGCACACTACACCAGTAGAGAGGCATAGCTACACTGCATGGTACACTACAACCCCATTGTAGCCCTATAGAACATCACATGGTACACTATGGCTACCAACCCAGTAGGCACAGTTCAACATAGTGAGCACCAAACTTCATAGCTTGACACCACTGACGTTGTGACTACACTCCCACTGCACCTATTGTACACTGTGTATATCTTTTTAAATTAGCTACGCTCCCTCTTTTTGGGTGGTGCAATGCTGTTCTCAAATTCTGTTGCATTTCTCTTTGGCATTTAGTGTAATGCTTGTATTTTCTCACTTTTCATGTATATTTGCACGTTCACATCATAGTTCTTAGGTTGGGACACCCGGCTAGGCTCTAGCTTTCCTAGACCTAATGCCCCTGCATAACATATTAAACTCTTCTCACACATGATCTTTCTAACACCATGTAAGTCCCTGTCTGATCGACAAGACCATTCAGGACACCCCGTTTCCGTTTTCTCCAGCATAGCCCTCACATGGATTTGGGGTTAGGTTGTACACTCGTGGACCTCTCGATGTTCTAGCCATTGATGTTTTTAGACGTTACAGTTTTTGGCACTAGAAGGAGGACCTGAACCATTTTTGTCTGCATTTTTTATTAGCACTTAGTCAAAACTTTGGATGTTCTAGAGAGTGTAACAAGTTCTTAGAGTGTAGCAAGCTCCAACGTAGTGAGCTTGACAAGCTATAGCGTAGCAAGCATAGCAAGCTCCAGTGTAGCGAGCGTAGCAATCTCTAGCATAGCAAGCATGATAAGCTATAGTGTAGCAAGCTTTAGCATAGCGAGCATAGGAAGCTCTAGCATAGCAAGTGTACCAAGCTCCAGCGTAGTGAGTGTAGCACCAGAGTTGGCCATTTTTAGTAGTTTTCATACTTGGCACTTTTTCTACATTTTCATACTTAGCCATTTTTTCATCATTTTTACACTTAGTTGTTTCCTTACATTTTTCTGCTATCAGCAGACTTGGTCATTTTTCTACAATTTTTAGAGTTAGCCATTTTTAGCAAACAGTAATTCTCACAACCCGATCTATAAATATGAATCCAAATCAACCTTCCACGTTGATTTCTAACACATTTGATACTAGGATCCAGCCAAAGTGTGTTGAACTAAGCCACAAAAAATATAATTTTATTTGTGCCAAAATGCAAGCAAGACTACCAGTGGATTACAATGACTTGGAGGCAAAACAGGACTACGAACAAGTCCACCAGAACAGATGGGAGTAGAACCCCTCCTTGTTTGACATAATCCCACTCATAGAGTCCTACCACTAGTTGTTGTCCCATCTCATCTATGCAAAAAAACATGATCAAGGAAAACCTATGAGGAAGCCTCATAGAAGGAGGAAGATGAGTTCAAGGCCTGCTCTGAACACGAGAGCCACCCCTACACCATCTTCCAACAATCGCTTCCTAGTACAACCCCTCCTCAATTCAATCCACCCATCCTCTCTAAAAGGCTAACCATGTCAATTTAGCCTTCCTTGCAAGTTACTGTTGCATTTTCCCAACCCTATACTCACAGAGGGGCCACCTCCCAGCCCCAAACAACTCAGGCATCCTACGTCCTACCTATCTCATTGACGTCTATGGTGTCTATCCAACCCACTCATGTGTGGCCTACTTCAATCATCGCACTCATCACTCAGCCAACACATCAACACCTGTCCACTATGACGTTAAACTGGCCACAACTGTCTGCTATGGCGTTAAACTTGCAACACGCATCTGCTATGACGTTAAACTAGCAAACTTCACAACCAACAATTCGACCCTATGTTGTGCAACCAACACAAGCCCAACCAATGCAATCAACTAGCACATCCTCAAGCTTGGATCAAGCATTCCAACTAATCCAAAGCTTGATGAAGAAGATCAACTGACTCAAGGCTACCTCCTCTAACACCATCAAGGTGGTGGATTTCTACTAGGATGATCCCATAAGTCCTACGGTACCACCTCTAACTCTTGAAACTAGGCTCCAGCTACCATAATTCACCAAGTACAATGGTGAAGGGGATCCTAATATACACTTGGTTACATTTTGATCTGAATGCCTACTCCTTCAAGCTTGGACACATGCCATCATGTGTGTTTTCCCATGTCACTTACTAGCAAGGCCTTAGACTGGTATTGCACACTACCCAAGGCCTCAATCTCCTCTTTGAAGGATCTCATAGGTCAGTTTGTGACATGCTTCAGGTACAACCTAAATCTTGAAGCAACCCTTGACTAGCTCATGCAGGTTAAGCAGGGGCCTCTAGAGCCCATGCCAAAATTCCTCTAACATTGAAATGCTGCATTGAGTAAAATGCATGAATCCCTAGTGGAGGAACATCTACTGACCATCTTCAAAGGTGCATTAAATGACTTCATTAAGTCCAAACTATATTATATAGCCCCAAAGTCTCTTAACCAAGCCTTTGCCCAAGCAAAACGCATAGAGGAAGTAGTGCAAGCTAGCAATGACCCAACTTATGTGGCCTACAGAAACCAACATGCTTGCAAGCAAAACACAATAGTGGCCACAAGCACAAAAGCAACCAACCAGGGCCCAATAGCTAAGTAGCCCAACGTCCAAGTTGAAAAAACTACCAACTCTAGTGCCAACTCACCTACATCGGTAGGGGCTACCCCAAGGCCCAACTTTCAATGCAAGGACCACTCAAAGTATACACCACTACCAATTTAACCCTCTGAACTATTGGAGTAACTCCTGAAAGCTAGGCAAATCCAACACAAACATGTATCAATGATTACCTGCCAAAAACATGATAGGTACTACGAACTACTAAGGAACCCCACATTAGCGGTACCAAACAAGCCCCCGATCCCACAACATTTTAAATTGGACCAATACTATCATTACCACCAATTGGTTGGTCACAATACTGACAACTTTCATGCTTTGCAAGATGACTTGCAAAGAATGATAGAATGGGACCAACTGGTGCTCAACACGGTGAATCAATCCAACACAGACGATGCCTCCTATGTCATAAATTCCATTAATATAGGTGGCAAGCCCAAAACTATACAACAACCTCTTGTGATCCATGTGTCTCCCAGAAAGGAAAGGATCCCCTAGGCCTCCACAAATAAGAGGCCTCCCTTTGTTATCAAAGTGCCACCTGGGGCACCCACAACACCCTTTGTGATCAAGGTTCCAAACCAATTATCCACTAAGATGTTAAACTGGCATGACGCAGCAACAACAACCACTAAGAAACCTTTCGTTATTAAGGTGCCACAACGAGTTGGTCATAAAAAAAATTCTAAAATAACTCCTAAGCCATCCTTTATCATAAGGGTGCCACAACATGATGGCCCCTCAACTACCTAAAGCCCCAACAGCGGGCAACATCTTGATCCCTCCTCCTTCAAGGGTTGATCCCACTAGTAACCTAGGTAGGCCTACCAAATGGCAACGCAAGAGGATGAGCAAGTGCCCCACGACCCCCATGGATAAAGAAAAGGCTATAATCAACAAGCAATAGCCAAACACTGGGGTCCCTACCCCCAAGTAGGCTAAGAAAACCAAGCCCAAGTCCCCTCCCTGAGAGATCTATCTCTCAAGCCACATGGAGGAAATCAAGGCCAACACAATAGCCAATGGCAAGGACTTCATAGCTACACTAACCTAGGTGAAACAAAAGCTCAAGCAAAAAAAACATAATTTTGAGCTTGTACTACCTGGTCATAACCTCATCTACTCACTACCAAGCATTGGCCCAGATCTTGGCCTCCATTCCTATTACGGAGGACATCCCTACAAATGATTTATCCATTCATGCAACAATGTTGCCTCCTACATAACAAGAATCAAGTTCAACATCCCTAGTGTTCCCCAAAAATGTAGTTAAAGTCAATGCCAAATGACGGGAGGTCACTGTAGCTCCACTATCTATTAGCATACATGTTGGGTAGTGTACCATTCGCAAAGTGCATGTTGATGATGGTGTAGCAACACACGTATTCTTGTACTCCATCATCAACAAGCTAGGCTTGGTAGATGAAGTTAGGCCAACCAAAACCACGTGTCTAAAATCCTTCAACAAATCACATGTCATAATCAAGGGTACAATTACTTCATGCCATTTTCACTATCAGCCATTCTGAATTTGCATCTTACATCATGATCCACTATTTACATTTCATTTCCACCATTTAAATGTCATCTCCCGAGCATTGCCTATACTCCTTGTCCCTAAGCATAAAATTATTCTCATAGCACTCTTGAGCATGGTAAAATGACATCTGGTCTTGTATCGATGAGTGATGTTGGTGGCATGTCTACTATGGTGTTTTGTAATTCTTTGTCGACGTCTCTCAAGCCACTCCTCTGACATTAACAAAGAGGGGCCACTGAAACACCACAAAATTTTGAGTCTTAGCATCTTTACTATAAATTTTGCTAAGTGTCAAAATGGTGGCACTTTTTCCATATTTCTCCAAGTGTTGAGTGTAGTCAGCTCCAACTGCTAGATTTGCAAAAATTTTCTAAGTATTAGAATGATGGCACTTTTGTAGATTCAAATGTCACGCTGCATAGCATAGTGCAATGTAGCACCTTGTCAGACTGTGTAGTGTAGCATAGCATAGCACCATCTCACGCTACATAGCATAGCATAGCACCTGGTCACACTGTGCAGTATAGTGCAACGTAGCACCATGTCAAGTAGTGTAGTGTAGCACCTTGTCTAGCATAGCAGATAGTGTCCCGTGTTCCACATGTAATACGGGACATGCCCAGCAGCAAGCATCCCATGTCTTGCATGTAACATAGGATGAGCATAGCAGCAAGCATCATGTGTCCCACACGTAAGATGGAATAAGCATAGCAACAAGCATTCTGTGTCCTACACATAACACAAGATGAGCATAGCAGTCAACATCCTATGCCCTACATGTAATGCAGGACGAGCGTGGTCCTACCCACCACACTACCACATGGCACCTAATCCACATTTTGGGCTAACCCTAGCCCTATAAATACCCCAGCACCCTCTTTTGAGGAGGAGGGTTGGCTTCCATTTTTTATTAGTAAGGCAGTTGGCACTTCCATTTTAGCATTTGGCACTTTGGCATCCTGGCACTTAGCTCTGTGGGCGAATGAGACCTAGAGCACACTACACCAGTAGAGAGGCACAGCTACACCGCATGGTATACTACAGCCCCATTGTAGCCCTATAGAACGTCACATGGTATACTATGGATACCAACCCGATAGGCACAATTCAACACAATGAGCACCAGACTTCATAGCTTAACACCACTGAGGTTGTCACTATGCTTCCACTACACCTATTGTACACTGTGTATACCTCTGTAAATTAGCTATGGTCCCTCTTTTGGGGCAGTGCACTATTGTTCTCAAATTCTATTGCATTTCTCAAGTGTTTCTCTTTGGCATTTAGTGTAATGCTTGTATTTTCTCACTTTTCATACATATTTGCATGTTCACATCATAGTTCTCAGGCCAGGACACCTTGCTATGCTCTAGCTTTCGCAGACCCAATGCCCACATGTAACATAGTATAAAATCTTCTCACACATGGTCATTTTAACACCACGTAAGTCCCTGTCTAATTGACAAGACCATTCAGGGCACCCTATTTCCATTTTCTCTAGCACAGCCCTCGCACGGATTCGGGGTTAGGCTGTACGCTTGTGGACCTCTCGGTGTTCTAGCCACTTACATTTTCGAACATTACAGATTTCACCTCCCTCATAAGGAAGATGAATTTCTTAATTGATGGGTAAGTACATGGCTTGTAATTGAGCCAACCAAGGCCTTCCCAAGATAAGGTTGAATTTGGTGTCGCTTCCACCACCAAGAAATTAATGGTTGTGGGGAATTGCTTCCTAGCCTCAAAATACAAGGATATAGATCCCTTGATGACAACCCTTGATCCATCAAAGGAATTAAGATCTACAGTGGTTGTAGGTTGTATCTTCTCAATTAAGCCTAATCAATCAACAATGGTGCATGGGATGATGTTAGTTGTGGCACCATCATCAACATGCACCAGATGTACTTTAAACTATCCTATGCATATGATTATGAATAGAGGGATCATAGTTACTTCTCCATTTTGTGGATTGGCTTTGATTTCACTATCATGAAATAATAGGGATATTAATGTTTCCTCCCTTGATAAGAGGAGAACCATCACTACATTGATGGATCCCTCATCAGCAGAGATGTCCTCACCAAAGGGGATGTAAATCAACATTTTGACTAGTGCCTCATAATTTGTGGTGGAAGTCATGATTAGGTTATACAAGTTTAAGGTTATATTCTTTCACTTGAGGGATTACCTAACTTGGTCCATTGCACTGAGGAAGCTTTTATCATTGGTCATGAGCTTGTTACCTCGGTTGTGCTTTACTTCCTCCATGCACTCCTAAATGCAAACTTAGGCTTTAGTTGTAGTTGTTGGGACTTTTTCTATTATTTTGGTTGTGAGCTTTGATGTCCTCCTATGGCTTATTATTTGAAGTAGGTTGGGAAAAGGAGGTCATGTGTATAGCCAAAATGGAAGTGGGCTTTGGTTGACCCACTTCCTTTCATGCCTTCGTCTACTTGTCACCCTTGTTGTTGGGCTTTTACGTATGCCTCTTCCTTTATTTAGCTAAAGTTTTTTCATTGTCAATCATTGGTTTGAGGAAGAGGCAATAGTATTCACCACTATAGGTGGTCATTGCATAGTTGTTTGGGCTATGGTCAGCTAAGTTGTGTTAGACATCCTAATGACAACAAGATCCCTCAGAGATACTCATGATGGTACTCTTATGAAGAAGGGGCATCTTGAGCTAGTAGAGGCTAAAGAAGCTCTTTCATCATAAGGGGGTACTTGGATCATGACTTCTTCATTTGGGGGTTTTCAATCATCATTGATGTTAAATGCTAAAATGACATAAGGCCTGTCATTAGCATTCAATGGGTCCTTGTAGACCTACATCAAGTGATTTTGTGGTCAAACTAGATTGGAAGCATCTGAGACCAACTCCCCCCTCCCAATTTATCATCCTTTATAGGTCATCCTTTAGCATGAGGTAGAATTTTGTGTCATGACCTAGCAATTGGTGATTATGGTAGAAATGGTCTAGTTTGAAGTACCTAGGCAGTTGAGGATAATCCTTCATTTTCCAAGTGGGGTCTTTCGCTATTTTGCATAACTACTCATGTTTCTTTAAAGAAGCTTTGATCATTTGTTTGTGTTGAATGCATCCACTTTTTAATAGTTTTTCTAGTAACTCATATGGTTTCATATGTAAGGTAGTGTATTTGGACCTATTATTATTTTTGAAGTTAGGTCTAGTTGTTGTCGATGTAGTAGCCCCAAAGGTTGATGGTTGGTTATTGTGGTCATTAGTGGGGGCCTTAGGTGGTTTGGCCCTTGGTCCCTAGATTATTATCTTTTTTTCTTTGGCATAGTTGCTATGGTTATATTGTTTGGTTTTTTTTTTCTCTTTATCTCTTCATGCATGTTGATTTTTATATGCTATGTAGGCTAAATCATGATTGGCCTTTGCAGCATCCTTTATGTTTTTAGTTTGAGAAAATTCTTGGCTAAGTGATTGTAGATCAAGGTAGTAGAGTTTAAAATTGATAGTCATTAACTACTCCCTTGAATATTTCCAATAGGTGGGCTTTGGCTATAGGCTCTGGTATTTCATTCAATAATTCATTCCAATGCTAAACAAACTTTTGCATAGGTTCTAGGAGCCCTTGCTTGACCTTCATGAGTTGATCAAGTGTTGTATTAGGCTTGAACTAGATGAAAAACTAGGCTACTAAGTCATCTAAAGAAGATATGGATCCTCTAAGTAATGCATGATACCAATCAAGTGCTTTCTTAGTCAAAGACATAAGGAAAATCCTCATGATGACATGAGGCCATGGCTGCAAGAGTAAGCATTTAGATCAAAATGTAACAGGGTGAGCATTAGGATCACCTTCACTATTATATTTGCTAAATTGGGAATAGGAACACCAAGAGGAAGTGTCAAGGGTGGGACTATAGGACTTATGCGATCATCCTGGTAGAAGTTCATAATCTTGATAGTCTATGAGGTAGAGGCTTTAAGCCTTTTCAACTCCTCCATTAGGTCTTCAATCATCTAGAATGCTTATCCCAGCCATATTGGTTGTGAGGTTTGCACATAGGGTTGTGGCATTTGTTGTGAGGCTTGTGGCCTCACTATGGATTGTAGAATGGAAGAAAGAGGTTGTATAATGGTTGTAGCTTATGGACCAAACAAGGAAAAGGATGTTTGTGCCATTGCTTGAGGCAAAAATAGGAAAAAGGGGGTGTATGATTGTTGAGTTGCTTGGGGTCCCATGGTGGATCCCACACATGTAGTTAATGGATTTTTGATGGTAAAAACCATCGCTAATGGTTTCACAAATTGAGGTTGTGTACAAATGGCATTGATGTACTATAGTTTTTTTGTTTGTGACATCGATTGGGTTTGATGTGTGGCTATGACTAGTGTGGGACCATCCATGATCATGGAGAAAAAAAGCATTAAAGGAAGGCACTATGACCTTGGGAGACATTTTTTGGAACAATCCTCCCAAGATGTTTTTGGGGTTCGATTCTACCCTAAATTCATCCCCTCCTCTTATTGTTCTTCTGAGATATGCTTGTCATATTTCTCTTCCATTGTAATCAATTGAGTTAGGATGCTGGCATAGACATTAGTTAGAGGTATTTGGTCATATGGGGAAGGGACATCCTATTTTCCATCTTGATGAACGAGCTCAAACTCCCTCTTTACCTCTACTTCCACATGTGGAATCATGAAGTTGGCCTACATTTTGGCATAAATGTAGTAATAAAAATCTTCATTTATGAAGGTAAAGTTGGGACTTTTCCCTCTAGCCCTCAAAGATCACATACATTTGATGATGGTAGGGTTCTTGGGGTCATATACCCTCTTGTCTTGTTGGAGGATGAGGGGCAATTTGGAGGATTGTTAGAAAGACATAGCTATAATGTTGAGAATGGCTTAAAACAAGCTATAAATGATAAAATAGAAGTAAATTCTAGCCAATGGAATTCTAAAACTTTTAAAGGAAACTAAAATGACCAACAATGAAGTACTTACTATAATTAGTAAGTTGGAGGGCAAGGGGGTTTATCCCTTTACCAAAAATAAAAAACTGGAAATGTTGGTGTCTAGCCTCATCCAAGTTGTCCTTTAAATTGTCTCTACACTGCATATGGTAGGGGAAAAAGTAAGGGGGATGAGAAAATGAGAATCTCACCCCTTATATTCCAACTTTGATGAGGGAAAGGCTAACAACCAAAGTAGAAAGTTTGGGTTTTTTTCACAAAAAATTAGTCTTGATAGGCTATCAATTTTCTTAGCTTGGAAAAATGAGGGGGAAGCTAACTTCTGGAAGTTTGGTAATTTTTGGAACGGTTGCACAACCAACTTTAGAAGCTAGAAAAGATTGAAATTGGCAGCAAAAAAGAAAAGGGAAAAGCTTTCAACACTGGCTTTGGGGCTAAAAAATTCACAATAGTTGTTATGAAAAATCACCACCCAACCACCTACAACAACTTCCATGCTATAGTTTTGGTTATAGGGGGAAAGGGGTAGTGCTGATATTTTGGGAGTTTTGGCTACAAAAATATGGAAAAATGTTTTCAACTTGAAATGTTATCTTTGGCAAAGTTGGTGTTAAGCCTCTCCCATGCTAGCCTCCCAACTACTTCCACACTAGGTATGGTACAGGGGAAAAGAAGTGGGATGAGATAATGGAAATATCACACCTTCTATTTCAACATTTGAGAGAAGGAAAAAATTTTGAAGGCCAAAATGGAAACCTAGCCATTTTCAAAAATGGTTTTAACAAGTTGTTAGTTTTATCACAAAGGAGATGAAAGTAGGCTTGGTTGGTGTGGAGATCAATGTTGGTTTTCTAGAAAAAAATATGGCAAAAAAAAATTAAATGGTTTTTAAGAGTTCCATGTTGGCTTTTTTCTAAAAATTCACAATAGGTGTTGTGAAGTTTCAACATCCAAACCACCTAAAAATTCCACCCTAGGGTTTTTGCTATAGGAAGGGTAAGGACAACATTGGATTTCAAAGGTCTTGGCTACAAAAATGCAAATTTACTACTAGGAAACAATGTTGGAAATATGGCTAACATATTTTGGCATAGAAATTGGGTAGAGGCCCTCCTTCTAGCATCAAGAAAAATATTGCAATTATAAAAGCTGATCACTGGAACAAAGACCAACAAATCTGATGCGCAGTAGACCTCAACCTTGAATCCCAAGGCCTCCATAAAGAAAAGGGATCCTAATAACCTTGGCCAGTCTGGTAGATCAACCAAGGACTTGGGGGATTTACAAAATAATGTAATAAAGTGGAATGCAAAAAATGATAACAGATTTGAATAATGCACATAAAATAAAAATATATATCTTGCACATAAAACATGAACAACTCAAGGAGGATTTTAGAATGAGGCCATAAAACAACTCAATAGATTGTAGATTGTAGATACAATAAGCTAAGGAACAAGAGAGGGTGTTAATATTTATAAAGTTAGAGAAACTACAGTTAGATCTACAATTTCTATAGAGCTTACAAGTGGTAAAATTTCACTACAATTAGGAGGAAAGAATGATTGGTCACAACAAATCTTAAGGAACATTACATCATTCCAAGTGATGCCAGAAAAAGGATAAGGAGTCATAGTTGTAATTATGCAACATCAAGATGCAACAAGAGCCAATGAAGTGTTCACAAATCACATCAAAGAGTTGTTTAATGTTCTTGTTATGCCACCAACTAATATTTCTAAAGTGAGAGATGTTCAAATGCTTGCTAGCACCTTGATGACTTCTGTTGAACATAAGGACATACTAGATAAATTGTTGTAGATAAGACAAGTCATGAAAAACCTTTTCAATATCCCCAATGATATTATTATAGTTTTATCTAATCTTATTACCACAAAAGGGAGATTGGTCATGGCTAAGACCAAGGCAAAGCATGTAGAAAATGAAGTGTAGAGATTACAAGAAGAATTAGTCATCCTAAGAGCTGAATGAAAAGATAGAACATAGCTTGTTACACTAGACCAAATCGACCAATTTAGAACAAACATGTGAGATGCCTCATTGATCACAATATGAATATGGAGAGAGAAAAGAAGATGGTAGTATGAGATGCATTAGTGGTAGAAGCTCAAATGTACACACATGTCAAAGCACTAACTTCCTTGTAAGAGGAAAATAAACAACTAGCTGCTAACAATGCTTGGTTGACAAACATTGAAAGGTAAAAGAATGTTCTCATGGAAAGCATCTAGCAACTCCAAGAAAAATTGGTCCATGTGAACCAAAACATGAGTTGTCTAGCCCATGAAAACATAACCTTGTCAATGGATAAATTCCTCACTATCTGACAGAAGTCTACAATCAAAATCAATGTGTGGTAGAATGAGGGCATAAAACATGAACAACTCAAGGAGGATTTTAGAGACCAGGTGAGAATGTATAAAAAAAATCAATGAGAAAGTAATCCAAATGGAAAAGGCAAAAATTGGCTCAATTTCTACATAGAATCCTAATTATCAGCCAATTTTAGATAGACTTGCTCATGTCTACTAGGTAGAAATAAAGAATAAAGACCTATAGATTGAAGATATGATAGTGTACATGGGATTAGTAAACAATTGGTATGCTAATATAGCCTTGTTGATAATAGGTAGGTACAAAAATGAATTGGAATAATAGGTAGCAACAATTTATGCATTGTTCTAAAAAGAATTTGTAGATGAGAAAAATTCTTTATAGAAACTCATGTGGAAAATTCTAAACTCAAGATCATGAAAGCTAGCTACCAGTGCCAAAAAGATGTAGCAGCTAACCTAGCTCATCAAATGTCTAATTATCAAGAGTTAAGGAAGAAAACTATGGATTTTAAGTAGGAACAGTAGTAGTTTGTGACATGGTATGTGAAGGCTAATCAAATTTTTCCACAACTACCATGCCCATGGGATGTACCTACTTCATCACACATTACTCAACAAGCATGGATAATACATGATCTCAAGATAGAGGAGGAGAAGCTTAAAGCATTGCTAAATAAAGGTCAACTCAAGAAGCCTGATGACAAGGTGAAGCAATTGATGAAAGAGGCACCACTATTAGGCATATAGGCTACATCAAGCTACTTCAAATTTTGTTTTTTTTTTTTGTCATATAACTATGTTAGTTTTGTAAAAACACCACTGCATCATTCCAAGTCATGAAAATAGTTAGTTAGTCATGTCTAGGTGAATCTACCTTCTAATTTTGTAAGGTACTCTATCCTCATTTTCTTTTAACTTGAGGATGAGTTTCCACTCATTCGTGGGGGTATGATAATCATGAATTTTTTCATAATATGACATCGTAGCAACGATGTCATATTACCAATGTTGTTGATACAATGTCATCACCCATGCTACATCATCATTGATACAATGTATTAGGATGTGTGTAGCCCTATAAATATGATACTTGAGTGTGTAATCCAACAACTTTTATTCCAAAACTTAGGAAAATTTTTGCAATTTTGTTTCATAGTTGTAATAGAGAGTGAATGCCCATAGTGTAATGTTAGATAGTTGACCAAAGTATTTTTCTTTATTTGAGTAAATTGTATTGGGACATAGTTTATGCATAGCAATAAAGATAAACGTTTTTTTACATCACTGTAGCATCACTTAGTTTTCTTTCTGTTTACTTGGAATAATTTCCTTGTTTTCTTAGTTAATACTCTACTTTTCCAAGTATTCCACTTTACATGCTTCATTAGTACAAGTGGTATAGAAATGATTGGTTTTAAGTATCAAGTGTAGCTATCTAGTAACCTAGTAGTGGCATTACTTCACTTAGTACTAATCCCACTTGGTAATCTCAATGATAACTACACAAGCCCAAGATGTGAATGGTAGACTAGGATCGGACATCCATCACTCTATGATAGATTTACATTCTTATTGTTACTTAGACTTAGGATTTAATATCCATTTTCACCATGTTTACCATTGAGAGCATTAAGAGCTAATCAACATGAGTAATCATATGACTCACTAATGGAAAATCCATACACTAGAACTTCACTAGCTTAAGGTGGGAAGATAATGAACATGAACTTAAACTCAATTACTAGCATAATAACATTGTTCATCTATGGATAACAATCTGGTCATTGTAATGACCAAAAATATCAATGGCTAGAACACCAAGAGGTTTATAGGTGCATAACCTAACCCCGAGTTTGCGTGAGGGCTTACTAGAGGTAGATATGAATGTCCTAAATGGTCTTGTCAATTGAATAGGAACATACTATATGTAACTGGGGTGAAGCATGGTTAGCTACAATGCTAATACAAAATGATGCTAAGTGTTCAAGCAGTGTTCATGATATCAATGGCGTTGATGGGGTCAAGCATAGTCAATTTTTTGGCAAAAACAAAGGTGCTAACATGTAAAGGTCACCACCCAAGCATAGTTTTAGGCACGACTATGTAATGAAATAATAGAAAATACAAATAAAATGATAAAAATGCAAACAAAGAGAGAGAGAGGAATGGAACACCACCCCAAATGGGGTTGAGTATAGTTAATACCAAAATGGATTAGAAGGTATGTTGGGTATAATAGGCATAGTGGATAGTGTAGTCACAGTCTTGGGGATGTCTGGTCATGAAGACTGGAATTCCACTAAGTTGTCTATGTTTGCTAGGTTGGCTACCATGGTGCACCATTAACTGTGATGTTCTTTTGGGCTGCAATGGGCTACGGTGGGCTGCAACTTTGCTGATATGCCTTTGGTTTTCTCTCAAGAATTCCTTAAGTTTGCCAAGCCTCTGCTTTGTTAATCCTTAAGTTTTTGCCAACCTTGAAAACATCAAGGATGAGGATATTTATAGGGTTAGGTTTAGCATGAAATGTGAGGTGAATGCCATGTGGCAAAGAGAATGGTTGGGACTATGCTATCACCCAACTATGCTTTCCACTAAGGTTAGTCATATTATGCTTTGTTGTGTTTTTCCAGACTCTACGAGACTGTGTGACTATGAATATGCTACCAACTACATGTGCATGTACCAAGGGAACTACAGGGTACTTGAAAAAATGCAAGTTTAGAGACTATGCTCCAGGACTATCCTCTCCATTATCTTACATGGGTTCAAGTGTAGTTACAATCTTGGGGATAAAATGAGATACAAAAGAGATGCATTTTTCTAACTATGCTTGCTAGAGATGAGTTAGAGCTAAGCTAAGTGGTGTTATCATGTTGTGGAGGCCACTAGAGACTATTCTGGCTAACTACGCTTGACTACACTCTAGACTGGGGAAGGGTGTAGTCTCACACTTAGAAAACATTTTGTAAAAAAAGTGGCTATGTGCTAACTATGATCTCCACTAAAGGCTAACTACACTCCTAACTAATGATGAGCATAATCCCAGCACTTGTTAAAACTTGTGAAAATTGGCTTCTGGTTGACTACACTTGACTACGCTCTAGGCTAAGGGAGAGCGTAGTCTCAACACTTAGAAAAATCTATGAAAACTAGGCCTTCATGTTGACTATGATCTCCACAAGAGGCTAACCATGCTTTAAGATAGTGGAGAGTGTAGTCCCAACACTTAGAAAAATTTTCAGGTTCTAGCTTTGCAATGACACTTAAAAAAACTTACAAAGTTAGCCTTTATATTAAGTATGATCTCCACTGGGCTGACTATGCTCTGGGACAGTGGAGAGCATAGTCCCAAAACTTCAAAAAAATTGTAGCAACTGGCTTTATGATGACCCTTAGAAAAAATTGCAAAACTAGCCTTTGTGTTGACTATGCTTTCTACTGGAGGCTAACTATGCTCTCAACTAGGGTTGAACATAGTCTTAACACTTAGCCAAATTTGTAGTCGAGACACTATAGTCCAAATCTGGTGGTTTTTCATTGGCTCCTCTTTGTTGACATCTAGAGGAGTGACCTAAGAGACATCAACAAAGAACAAAAAAACACTATAACAAGCTTGGCACCAATATCACTCTTCAATGGGAGATTGAATGTCACTGCACCATGCTCAAGAGTGTTGTGGATAGTGGTATGCTAGATGATAGGTGGAAAGAAAGAGAAGGTGTAGGTGATGTGCTAGGGATAAAAATGAGAAGATAGGATGCAAACAGGGATATTGTGATGCAAGGACCTCACAGCTAATGGTGACCATGCCAGCAAAGTGTTTTGCCCTTGAAGTGTTGACCTCTCATTGGAGTGCTTATGAGAGAGTCAATGTGGATTTAGGGCTAGATTGGTTGCAAAATTGTAGTGCTTTTGGATTACTTGGGAATGTGCTTTTTCCACTTTGCTCTTTTTTTTCTACTTTTTTACTTTTTTGTTACAGGGTGAACCTTCTTTTGGCTTTGTACTTTAATAAATTCTTGTTGTGAAGTGAAATGTTTTCCATCAAGTGAGTTGTGTATCACTAGATGGGCTTTACTTCATCATTGACAAAACTACATGGTGTCTATATGATAGGTGTTTCCTCCCTGGGATGACTTATGTTACATCTACCTAGGCTTTGACCAATCAATAGAGGCCTCCTATAGGATGACTTATGTTACATCCACCTTGGGAAACTTGATGTTTGGTTATATGTACAAGGAGGATGTCATAAGATCATAGCACATGAGCATCCAAGAGGGTTTGCAATCTTAGCTATGCAAGGAATGAGAGGGTATTGGAATGTGGAAGTGGATGTGGGTAGGCTATAATAGAATAGGGGAGGATGTGTACTCTTGAAAGGCTCACCTAGTCCAGTCATGCACATCTGAGCATTATGGTGACCTACTACTACGATGAGATGTTCCTTTGCACAATGACTTGGGTCTTCATCCCACAAGCACAACTCTAAGAAGACAAGAAAAGTACATAAGATAAAAAAAGTGTCAATAAAATTATAGGGGGGCAAAGATGCTATAAGTGCTCCAAAGGCTGCATTCGTGGCAAGTTCTCAAAGAGCTAGTAAAACGTAGGGGGGCCAATATGCTACAAGTGCTCCAAAGGGTACATCATTGACAAGTTCTTAAAAGAACAACAAAATTACAAGGGGTGAAGATGCTGAAAGTGCTCCAAAGGGTACACTTGTGGTAGGTGCTCCAAGAGCTAGTAAAATTTAGGGTGGCCAATATTTTGCAATTTTTCCAAAGGCTACACTAGTGACAAGTGCTCAAAAGAACAACAAAATTGCAAGGGGTGAAGATGTTGCAAGTGCTCCAAAGGCTACACCCATGGTAGGTAATCCATTCTGGGACTACAGCATGCTTTCCCACATGGTGTAGAAGGGGGGAAAGGTTTATGCTCGATTGATCACTTGTGGGATGATGGAAGGAATCATTAGTGGCTAACCAAAAACCTAGTTTAAGGTCTTGGTAGACCATAGCCTTGCTAGTTTAAGATCTTAGTAGACTGTGGACCTAGCTTAAGGTCCTAGTAGACCATGCTATGCTAGTCCTAGTAGACTACTGTGTGCTAGTTTAATGTCATAGCAGATAGATGTTATGCCAGTTTAGTATCATAATAGATGAGTTGTGCTAGTTTATAGTTATAGCAGACTGTTGTGCCAATTTAGCATCGTAGCAAATGAATGTTGTGCCAATTTAACATCATAGTAGACAAGCTATTCCAATTTAATGTCATAGAAAATAGATACTTTACTAGCTTAGTGTCTTAGCAGATGAATGTTGTGCTAGTTTAGTGTTGTAACTAATGAGCTATGCTAGTTTAACATCATAGCAAACGATCTATGCCAATTTAGCATCATAGAAAACGTATGTTATGCCTTGTTGGATTGATGTGTGTCACTGCATGCTAGATATAGTACAAATTCAAGTACAAATGGTTCATTGGATTGGTAAACTCATTTTCATCTTAATCAACAAGCTTGAATGCTCCATTGTCATAAGCATTAGTAACCAAAGGCGAGAAGATCTACTCGTGCATAGCTATGTCATGTTCATGCAAAACAAACCAGCAAAATACCAAGCAACACCTGTTTGATCTAATTATTATGCACAAATGAGAGAAACTAATCAAGTAAAGAAAATAATCGAGTAAAAAATTGATTAAGTATGCATAGAAATAGCGATGAGAGGTAAACATGTTGGTGCTAGTTTTAGGTCTTAGCAGACCATGGACGTGTGACATTCAATGGAGAGTTGGCCATGCTTGGAGGATGGAGTTGACTCAAGCATTTTCATGGTAGTGAAAGTAATTATGATTTTAGGCTAAGTGTAGTTGACTACACTTTCACCCAACTATGCTCTCACCCAACTACACTCTCCATTGGGCCTTTGGTGTGGAGCGTAGTCTTGGGTTGGTGGATCATTAAATGATCTCAAGCGGGTATATAGGCATGTTTTTACCATGGGTAACTTATCAATTTTCAACCATGACATCTAGAGTGTAGTCTTATCATTATTGTTGCACTGCTACTAGTGGAGAGCATAGTTAGGGAGAATGACATGTTGGAGTGGACACCTACACCCATGATCGATGAATGTAACCAAGGGGGAGAGAGCACTAGGCTGCCTATCATAGGTGCACGTGGAGGAGAGGAGGCCATCAACATTAGCTAGGTACACTAACAACACTCTCCCCTTTGTTCTTTTTTCTATTTGTTTCTACCATTGGTAAATGGTTTGGGAGCATAGTCTTGTATGCCTTGCCATGACACCCTACCATGGCAATGGCTACTACAGCCACATGCCACTGTGGTCATGGAAGTAAGGATAGTTTTGGATGGTGGGAGGCATCTATTGGGCCATGGATTTTTTCTATGTAGGGTTTTGCTACATGGGGAATTTTGGAAGGGTTCATAAGTTGCATTTCGTGGCATGGCCATCAGGAGAATGGCTATCGCTATATGGCCACAAGGGGCGGCTGCCACCATGCACTATCTTCTAAGTTTGCATAGGGTTAAAGGGTTTGGCATGGCTAGGGAACTCATGTGATTTGGAGCTTGGGGCATAGGCACAAGGGCAGGTGCTACAAGGTTTTGACACACATGTGGGCTATGGGGCCTTGATCATGGCACCTCATCGCCTAGACGCATGGAGAGGAGATGAGGTAGGGATCTATCCCTACATTCTTCTTTTTTAATTTTTTTTGTGTTCCTACATTCCCCCTTCTTTTTTTATAAAATTTTTTGAAGGTTCAAGATCGCAGTAGTGGAGGAGAGGGAGAGGGTAGAACTTGGTAGGTAGGATAGATGTCATGGTGCAGCAACGTGATGGACGTGATGGTGGATGGCAGGCACGGTGGGTGCAACGGTGCATGGAGACTATGCTTTCTGCACCTTGCAAGCATAGTCGCCACCAAATGTTTGTTGAAATATCTATCCTAAAATTCCATTCATTTTGGAATTATGCTCTCTATAGAGCATAGTTCAAAGTTAAAAAAAATTCATAGTTTCAAACTACACTCTCCACTAAGGTAGTCTAGAGTTAGAAAAAATTTTGTGATTTCTAGACTACATTGTCCACTAAGGCAGTCCGAAGTTAGAAAAAATTTTGCTAAAATTTTATAAACAATGCATGATGTTAAACCTCCAAGATGTGCAAAAATGTAGCACTAAGCCCATAAAAACGTGTTGTGCCCCAATGAGTACCAAGCATGTCAAGTGAGTTGGTTAACATCCTATACCCATGAGGTCCTAGAATGCATTGCCAAGATTAGGATTTTTTTCTTTGTTAGATCATGTTGCATTGTGCCAATTTTACTAACTTATCTCAATAATTTAATGCCAAAATTTGCATCTATGCATGTATACTAATGTTTTTCTTGTTACTTAGAGGTTACAGGGTGCTACTGAAGCCTATTTTGATCATAGTTATGCTCATGAACATCCTATGCTCATGAGTGAACCTGTTCCTAACACACCTGCACTAGAGATGTGGGTGGGCCATTAGGTGGTATGGTTCTAGCCAATGGCTCATGAGTTCATGGAACACCTACTATAGTAGTTTATCATGATCATGTGGTCACACTTGGCGATGGAGGTTGCTAGTGCTATGACTAAGATGTTGCTACTCGGGGCTAACCAAGGTATCCAAAAATTCATCTCAAATGAGCACACTACTAGCATTGATGGCAGGTGGTTTGGGTAGAGGTCCTATTAGCACCCGGTAGCTATCAAGGACATGGCACATGATGGGGTTTGCTTGTTACAACAAGAGAAACACCCTTNTACATGATGGGGTTTGCTTGTTACAACAAGAGAAACACCCTTTTTATCATGTTATGGATGCATATCATAGTCCAAAACCCACCTGGAACTATCTACTGCATCAAAGGATAAGTGCATTCATGGTTCTCGCAATGTTTTTTCTCTACTAGCTCATGTTAAATTGCTAATGGCTCATGATTAATGTGAAGTTTAGAGTTGATGAGAAGGGCCTGCATGATGAAGTGGATGCTCTAGCCTTGACCTGCATTGCCTTAGAGGTGTTCTCACACCTCATTTTTCCCACATATGTATCTATGTTTTGGCTCATTTGGTTGTTCATGCATGCTTTTCAATTTACCTCATTTGCATGATGCTAACATTGATGTTGATTTGCCTTTGTTGCAGCCATAGTTGCCTCAACCAAGGTGATGGTGATCATGATGGGCCACACAAAGTCCACCCTCATCATGAAGTATGATAATGTGGAGGATGCACAACACTAGCTATTCCACAAAGCATCAAATACACTAATGGCTCAACTCACTCACAATGGGTAGATGGACCTATTTTTGTCCTTAGCCCAAGTATTCTAGTGGTTGAAATAATCACCATCATTGACTCCTTTAGCAGCGACATCAAGTAATTTGTCACTTAAGTGTGTAGCATGATGATAGTGCTAGACCTCAATGAGGCCTTCTTCGTTGACCTCTTTGGCATCCCTACTAATGGCCTAATGATTATCAATAAGGTTAGGAAGGAGGTGGACCATAGAGGAGAGATCGAGAACTAGTTGAGGGCTACTCGTTCTCATAAAGGCATACTGATTAAAGATGTGCTAGTGCCTAAGGTGCAGGAGCTCATCCTTTGTTCCGTGCTCATGCCTTTCCAAAGTTGCTCTCCCAAGGAAAGATCCTTGGGGTAGAAGAGCCATGGGTGATGAAAGAGGTGTTGCTAGAGGGTATGAGGTTCAACTAGGCCACATATATAGCCATCAACCTACATGTTGAGATCTCTAGGCTATGATTTAACCTCTAGGCAAGGTCCCACATCGACTTTGTGTTCTTCATAGGATACCTACAAAGGTTCGTGAAGCTCTTGGTTGTACAAAATGATGGATGATGGGTGGTGTAGGATTGTGAGTAGCTATCCAATCCATGGATTAAGCACATGTTCCTGACTACATGTGCATAGGACCCCCTAGATCAAATCGATAAGTCATTATCAACAATAACCAAGGGTCCTATAGGGTAATCGCATTACTCATCCAATAGTGCAAGAAAGCATCCTCCTACTAGCATTGGGGACATAAGTAAGGAAAACCACTATATAGCAAAGACGATGGGGGCATCTAAGGCTAAGATCAAGAGGCCACATCCTGAGGAGGAGGCTATCCTTGAGATTAGAAAGCTAGGAAGCAAGAGGATCCACATCAAGCTTCAAAGCTTGCATGCAAATGTTGTAGGTTAGTATGGTGCATTAATTATATTTATGTATATATTTTTATTTTTATATGTTTTTCCATTATGATACATTTTTAATTAGTTAGTGATGTGCTATGCATTCTAATGTGCTATATGTGTTAATCACAAAGAAAGGAGAGAGGTCTGTAGGAGTAGTGACTAAGATGGCAATAGACAAAGCATCTCCTCAAGCTAGGGAGGAGGAGGCTCATGGAGGTGAGCTACATGAGGTAGCAGAGACCCACTAGTAGTTGGAGGAAGAGGCGTTGCTCAACCCTAATGGGGGTGATTTTGACAACTTATTTGATGGTGTGTAGCTGGGGGAGCCCCCTACACTCATGCCTGAGGGCTTGCTAGGTAACTAACTTTTGTTGCCATTTGTTATTGCTTGTTTGCTCTAGTATCTCTAGCTATTCATCTATGTGCTAATTGCATCATTGTGTTACAGCCTCAAATATTCCCACTAGTGCTTCCATGTCTACCTACCACATGAAGCCATGGGTAGACATGCTAGATAAATTCACCTTCATGGAAGGCATCATTGAAGACATGGTGGACTTCTTGTGATAAGTAGACCTTGAGCTTAGTATCTATACAATGTTGTTTTACTTTATGTTACTTTACTGCTTGAATGCTTAGTTTTCAACTAATATTGATCAATTGTTTTATTCCTATAGGTCCTAAGATATGATGGGATCTAAGCAAGGTGGCTAAGGTGGATGCCCTCCTTGACATCCCTCCTAAAGTTGATCAAGTGCCTTGCCACATGTATGAGATATCAAACAAGTGCATTCTTTCCTATGCAAACGCATTGTGGTTCTATAGGTGCTCAAATGAGCACCTTTGGAAACATGTGCACAAACTCTAGGAGAGGGTGACTAGCCAAGATATGAAGGTTAAAGATCTTCAATCTAGATATGACTTCTTAATAGCTAAATCACAGGGAGATAGCACCTAGCATAACTCTAAGATTGAGAATGCAAGATATTTGAGAGCTCTCATAGGTAAAAATGAGTCCACATGGTAGCTAATAGAGTAGCAACTCCAAATGGACTTTCTTGCACAAAAGAACCAAGATTGGAAAAATTACAACATGAAGGTTTATCGATGGGGGAAAACATAGAAGAACCATAAGCACTAGTATAAGTGAGAGTGCAACATGTACCTACAATGGTACAAGGAAGAGTCTACTAAACACCACCACCTCGAGATGCTTCTTGAGGCAAGTGGTGGGAGGCAAGCGTACAAGTTGTTCATGCAACACATGGTGGTAAGTGACTCTCCTGAGAGGAAAATCATCACCCCTTCTAGAGATCCTATTACGCTACCTTTTCATGGAGCTGCCTGCATGGACTAGTGTTGAAAAAAATAAGATCCTTATGGGGATTGACTTTGGCTAGGAGGACTAGACACAACTTTTCAAGGTCAAGATCCTCCAACACTTGGAGGCTAGCCTTGGAAAGTTACCTCTAGAACTCATCAATGTGGGACCCTCTCAGGTTAGTTTTTTATGCATTTTTATGTTTAGAGTTAGCTTGTGTAGTGCATATTTTCTTACTTATCACACATATTTGTTATGATTATCATAGGTACCAAGTGATATTGCAGGCCCTAGCGACACGATGGAGGAAGCAANCATTTACTATTTGCTATGTTTGGTGTAAACTTCTTTTTATATGGTCATTTGTTATGCACTTGTTATGCTTATAACATGATAAATTAATGTGCTAACTTAGGATTATGGAACAATAATGTTACTAAGCCATTGTAGGTCCCATGCTAGTTTAAGGCCATAGCAGGAGAGCTGATGGTAGTTTAAGGCCATCTCAAATCACACACTACTAGTTTTAAGGTCGTAGTAGGCTAAGGCTACTAGTTTAAGGACATTTTGGGCTATGGCAATAGTTTAAGTCCATTTTGGACTAGGCATTACAAGTTTATGGCCACTTCGGATCATAATGTTACTAACTTAAGGCCATGGTGGGCCACAAGGGCAAAATTAAAAGTAATAGTTTTAGGTCATTCTGGGCCACAATGGTAGTTTAAGGTCATTTCAAGCCTAGTTTGTTGCTATCTCTCTTCTTGTAATTTTTTCTTTGATAATTTTTGTGCATTTTAATTTTTTTTTAATAACTATGAAAGTATAAACTAACATGGTGAGTGCATAAACTAAGTGAATGAATGCATAAAAAAAGCAAATAAATGCATAATCTAAGCAATTAGGCTAAATTTAAATGCATAAATAAATGCAATGTAAGAAAAAGGTAAAATAAATTATGTGTAGAAGTGAGGTAAAATCACTACATGGATGGGGTTCTCATCTACAAGGATGTCATCCATGATAGGAATGGAGGTCAACATCCACACTAGTGCTTCATGGTGGGTAGATGAGGTCATGATTAGGTCATAGAGGCTCAACATTATGTTCTTCTATTTGAGTGCTTACTTAACATGGGCTAATGCATCCACGAAGTCTTTGTAATTGGTTTCATTTTTATTGGCTTTAACTTCTTCCATACACACTAAGAGATGAATTTTGTAAGATGACTTGGGCTTTATTGGCTTGGTCTACACAAGAGCCTTAGTAATTGGTTGTAAGTTGTTGGTGGTGGCCTCCTTAGTTGTTTTGGCCATAGAAATTGTAGATACAGAGACTAGCTTTGGTGGACCCAACACCCTTTGCTCTTGATGTTGCCTAATCATTCTATCTACGAGATGCTCATTAGGCCTCTTGGTTTGCCACCTAGAGGGTCTGTTAATGTTGCTAATAGCATTGGCCCTTGGATAGCAAGGGATTGATGTGTTGCCCACTACCAGGCTTTGGGTAGGTGAGGAGTCAGCATGTTGTGGCATCCTGATGACAAAGGATGGTTGAACTACTGTTGTTGTGAAATGTTATGGGATCCTAACCATGAAGGGAGTTGTCGGTTCTTGAGGTGGCACTCTAATGATGAAAGGGACCTCAAAACCATAGGGTTCATGGAAGCCCTTGCACTACCAGAAGGCACATAGACCACAAATGATCGCTACACCAGTTTTGAGTTGTCATCAATGCTAATAGTATTTACAACAAAGCCTACATCATCTACATTTAGAGGGTCCTTATATACCCTCATAGATTTGTTTTGAGGCCTAAATGGGTTTGTCACATCAAGGACTAACTCACCTTTGTTAATCATTCTTTGGAGGTCATCCTGTAGGGCTATGAAAAAATCAGTATTATGACTGGGCAACTGGTGGTAGTGGTAGAACCAATCCAGCCTACAGTGTTTCAAGACTGGGGGCTCATTTGGTGTTGCCGATGCAAGAATCCTTAGGAGCTCACAATATCTATCATGTCTTTTGTGAGCATCTTCATACATTTTCTTGTACTAGATATGTCCAACATTCAGCAGTTGGTCCTATAGTTTTGAAGGTTTTAATGGTAGTGGGGTGTACTTGAAGTGATCCTTATGCTCAAAGTTAGGCCTTGGAATAGCTTGTGTTATGGCCACTAATGATGTGGCCTAGTTAATTTCCATAGTGCTAGGGTTGCCAATTTTGTTGTTGGTCGGGACCTTGGGTGGCCTGGTCGTTGGCCTCAAGTTGGTTGTTTTAGCCTCTTTGGCCATAGTTTCCATGATCACATTCTACTTTCCTTTATCCTTGTTGTTCCTTGCATGCAGGCTTTTGTAGCCCATGTAGGCTAGGTCCTTACTGGCTTTGGTTGCATCTTGTATGCTCTTAGTCTAGGTAAAGGCTTGGCTTAGAGACTGCAAGCCTAAGTAGTATAGCTTTGACTTTATGAAGTCATTAACTACACCCTTAAATATGACCAACATGTGTGTTTCAGCTATTGGCTCACATATTTCATTTAATGAGGCACTCCAATGTTGGATGAATTTTTGTATAGGCTCTAGATGGCCCTGCTTAATTTGCATCAGTTGGTCTAGGATGGTTTCCAACTTCAAGTTGTACTTGAAGTGCATCACAAATTGGCTCAAAAGATCCTCTAAAGAGGAGATAGAGCTTTTGGATAATGCATAGTACTATTCTAGTGCCTTGCTAATTAGTGACATGGAAAACATGCACATAATGGTGTGTGGCCATGCCTACAACAACAAACACTCTAACCTAAATGTAACTAGATGTGCATTGGGATCCCCCTCACTATTGTACATTGTCAACCGAGGTAGTGGGACCTCAACCAAGAGAGTTAGTGGTGGGATCATAGGACTAATAGGGTCATCCTAGTAAAAATTCAACACTTTGATAGTTTCAAAGAAGGTAACCTTGTGCCACTTTACCTCTTCTGTCAGGCTTTGAATCATATGGAATGCCTAGTCTAAGTTGTAAGACATTCTAGCTGATTGTGTTGGTTACACAACTTGTTGTTAGACTAACTGTGTGGTCCATGGCCTTATTGTGGGTTTTAGAATCACTGAATGGGCTTAATGTGTGGCTCATTCTATAGGGACATAAATCAGGGCAGGTGATGCATACATGAGTTAGGTCGACGCTAGGGATGCTAATGAGACAAGTAGAATGTAGGGTGCCTAAGTCACGTGGGGTCTAGAGACAAGTCCTATGTGGAAGTGTGGTTAAGTGAACATGATTGTGTTGGGCAGCAATGGCTAGATGGATGGTAGTGATGCCATGAAGGGCAAGCTAAAGGAAGCTAGTGTATCAATATGTGTCTAATGCATTACTATAACAAGCATTAACCTAGATGGTGACACCAGTGGTATCACCATCTTACAAAGAATAGGTGAATAGGATTGTAGAAGAGCTAGTCCAAGGGTTGCTAGCTAGAAGATGATATGGAAGGACTCCTCATGCTCAAAGCAAGCTTTGAACTTGTCCTATTCTTCCTGCAGGGGTTCTTTGTAGTCTATCCCTACTTTGTGTTCACTTATTTGGATGAGCTAGGCTAGCATCCACTGGCAAGGCTCTGTGACTAAATTGATGTCAAGTGAGGAGGGGATGTACTCCTATCTATTCTAATGGATTAGTTCATAGCCTCACTTTGCTTCCATGTCTAAGTAGTCTACAAATAGCCCTACTTGAATTTGTGTGCAAATGAAGTTATATTGTTCATCACTTAGCACAGTGTAGTTTAGATCTTTCCTAGGAAACCTAAGAGATTTCCTTGGCTCTACCATTACAGGATTTCCAAGGTTGTCAATCTTGGTTTCTTGTTGGATGGCCAAGATGGCAAGTGTGCTTTGTATTGACATTGAAGGCTATTTGAAATTCATAGATGTAGATCAAGTTGCAAGATGGGAGAACAAGAGTTGATAAGTGAAAAAATGGCTAAATCTAGTGACTACACTATCTATGCTGAAAGATGACTATGCTCTCTATGCTAAGGGCCAACTATGCTCTTTATGCTAAGAGCTAACTACACTCTCACTGGAAACATTAAGAATTTGGCTAACTATGGGAATGTATGCTCTGGGGTTTCTATGTCGGGTTTCAGGCGAACTAATGACGAGGTCCAGTCTACACCAACTAGTTAGTAGACAACACCTATGCTAGCCTAAGATCTAGTTATTGCCATGTATGCAATAGGTCCACAAGGGTGTTGGTTCTATGCTAGCCTGAAGCCAACAACAGTGATGTAGAGAGCACGTGAGATACCCACTAATGGATTCTAAAGAAGAAAATTGTTCTAGCCCTCCTTCTAGCACCAAAAAATTATAATGATCAGAAACATCAATGGCTAGAACACTGAGGTCGATGGGCACATAGCCTAACCCCAAGTCTGCATGAGGGCTTGCTAGAGGTAGAGACAAGGTGCCTTGAACGGTCTTGTTGATTGAATAGGGACTTACTAGATGTAACCAGGGTGTAGCGTGATTATCCACAATGCTAATGTGAAATGGTGCTAAGTGTTCAAGTGGTGTTCGCGATGTCAATGGTGTCGATGGGGTCGGGTGTAGTCATGTTTTTGGTGAAAACGAGGATGCCAACATGTAGGGACTATGGCCGAAGAATATTTTTAGGCACAACTATGTGATGAAATAGCAAAAAATGCAAATAAAATGCTAAAAATGCAAAGAAAGAGAGAGAGAAAAATGGGAAACCACCCCAAATTGGGTTGAGTGTAGTTAACACCAAAAGGGGTTAGAAGGTATGTGGTTTACAACAAGCATAGTGGATAGTGTAGTCACAGTCTTGGGGATGTCTAGCCATGAAGACTAGCATTTCATTGAGGTGTCTACATCTGCTAGGTTGGTTACCACAATGCACCATTGATTGTAGTGTTCTGGTGGGCTGCGGTGGTCTGAAACTTTGCCAGTATGACTTTGATTATCTCCCAAGTGCTCCTTAAGTTTGCTAAGTCTCTATTTTGTTAATCCTTAAATTTGCTAATGCTTTAATTTTTACCAACCCTAAAAACATCAAGGGTGGGGGTATTTATAGGGTTAGGTTTAGCATGAAATGTGAGGTGAATGCCATGTGGTAAAGGGAACGACTAGGACTATGTTGTCACCCAACTACGCTTTCCACAAAGGTTGGTGGTGTTGTTCTTTATTGTGCTTTTTTAGACTCTACAAGACTATGGGATTGTGACTATGTTGCCAACTACATGTGTGCATGCTAAGAGGATTGTAGGATACCTGAAAAAATGCAAGTTTGAAGACTACAGTCCAGGACTATGCTCTCCACTATCTTGTGTGGGGTCAAGTGTAGTTACAATTTTGGGACAAAAAAAGATACAAAAGATATGCATTTTGCTAACTACGCTTACCATAGATGATTCTAAGCTAAGCCAAGTTATGGTGTCATGCTATGGAGGCCACTAAAGGCTATTCTGGTTTACTACACTCTAGACTGGGGAGAGTGTAGTCTCACACTTCAAAAACATTTTGTAGAAAAGGTGGCTATGTGCTGACTACACTCTCTGCTAGAGGCTAACTACACTCCCAACTGGGGATGAGCGTAGTCGTAGCACTTGTCAAAACTTGTGAAAACTAGCTTCTGGTTGACTACACTTGACTACACTCTGGGTTGGGGGAGAGCGTAGTCTCAATACTTAGAAAAATATAAAAAAAATAGACCTTCATGCTACCTACACTCTCCACAAGAGGCTAACTACACTTTGGGGTAGTGAAGAGGGTAGTCCCAGCACTTAAAAAAATTTGCAGCTTCTAGCTTCATGGTGACACTTAGAAAAATTGCAAAGCTGGCCTTTATGTTGACTACACTCTACACTTGACTAACTATGCTCTAAGATAGTGGAGAGTGTAGTCCCAACACTTAGAAAAACTTATAGCAACTCATTGTGTGGTGAAACTTAGAAAAAATTGAAAAATTGTCCTTTGTGTTAACTACACTCTCTACTGAAGGCTGACTACGCTCTCAATTGGGGTCGAGCATTGTCTCAACACTTAGCCAAATTTCTACTCAAGATGCTATAGTCCAAATTTGGTGGTGTTTTAGTCATGCGTGAAAATTCATGACTTGTATGGTATAGTGTTAGGATAGTCCATCTTCATCAAGTAGTAAGACTTAGGTTCAAGTATAGCTATAGCCATTTGAAAAAAAATTAGGCTTTTTCTCATTCACTAGTCCTCTTGAAATCCTGCTTGGTGGATAAGCATTGAGCCTTTGAGTAATGACTCTTTATATGTGAATTTCTTGTAAGATATAGTAAACATTAATTATTCCTTAACCATATCCTTCAAATCTTTAACAATTTCAGCAAATATGACATTATCTATATTTTATTTTATCATCTATTTTAGATTAAAGGATTTGGAAAGATCTTCTTTTGACTTTTCCTAAGTCTTCTAGTCATTCTTATAAAATAAATTTGATTCTCATTATATCCAAACAATTAATCTTGATTAATGTAATTCTAAGATTTTTTTTCTAATTTTAGTGTACAAAACCCAATCATGCTAATTATTTCTCCAATTTTTAATAGTAATTTTTGAATAGAATACTAGATCTTTTTAAATCTTGAGAAATTATAAATACATATTGTAGTTAACATTATATTTAATGTCCTTTAGCTACTTGAAGGCTTAAATGACCCTCAATTGGACTAAACTTAAATTATATCTTCCATTTTGATCTACATTACATTTTAATTTATTATTTTAGGCATCATCGTCAGTCCATCATGACTTCAAGGGATTTGTATCATTTATGAGTCAAACTTGAGAATAGAAAAATCATCATAAAGACTTGTGCTTGAGTCACAATGATTATCACTTATAAAAATTTCAATTAATTATAATATCTCACAACAAGGTTGCAATTTACCAATAACTCATTTTGAGATGAAAGAATATCTGACATTGATCATCACAAACCACATCTAGTTAGCACTGAAGTAGTACCAAGTTCGCATTGAGGTTATGAACTACATGTGACCCATTATAGAAATCCCATGCAAGCAGGATTTATTCACAGTTTGCTTGAGATAAACTAGAGAGCATGCTTTTGCTCATTTTTAAAGGTCAAAATAAGAGGAAAGATGTTCCCAAGCCTTCCAAATTTTGTTATGTCCTCTAATGCTTATGAAATGCCATAGTATCAAGTCCTAAAGATTTATTAGAACTAAGATTTTTATGTTTTTGCTTGTGTTTCATTTTGTTTCATCTATGTTGGTTTATATTCAATTGGAGTTTAGTCATATCTTCATAAACATTTTTTCATTTATAGGTTTTTACAAATGGTGAATAATAACATTCTTCATGGCTAACTTTCTACTTCTTATAATCTAAAATCATACTAGTTTCAAATCCTCTCTAGATTCATCATCAATGATACTATTATTCATTTTGATAAGGACATATGATGCTTTATTTATAGTATGAAGTGCTTCATTATATAATTGTTTCAGGTTGCCTCATAATTCTCATTATATTTTACATAATGTTTAGGTTTAAGTTCTTCTTATACTCCATATATCAATTTATATTCTACTTCTTCACTTCCTTAAAGAGAAACATCTTCTTGCATCTTCTTTTATTTTCTTCCTTTGACATTCCTCTCATTCATTGCTTTATATATGATAATTTGATACTCATTTGGTGTATATTTTCTGACAACATGATGTGCTAGAGTGTAGCTTGCATGTAAATGAAAATTTCTTTTCTAAAATACACTAAATCAAAGCATATGTGATGTTGGTTTTCAAGGAGCTTGTACTAGGTACCATCTTGATACCTTTAATAATCATATTGGTTCAAATGAAATACAAAAGTAAACTTAAAGTGAAATGGATCATAGGTGATATAGACTTGTTTTGATGATTTACAAAAACCTTATGATGGTATTTCACCTCAAGTAATTCCTAGGAAGCTTTACTATATTATAACTTATCTAAATAGAAGAGGTATCAATATCTTTTTAATCTAACTTGTGGAACACCTATACTCATGCACTATTTTATAGTTACACTAAGGAATTATTGGATGAAGCTATTTACGTAAAGCTAGAATAGCATGCAATAATCATATTGATGAGTAAAACAAAGCAAAAAAGCAATGTAGGTTTTTGTGCAATAAAAGCCTAAGTAAGAATTATGAATGTTATATGAATAAAATTGTACATAAATCAAATTCACTAGGAAATTAACCCTTGACCTTTCATATTAGCAACACTAAGTCATATCTAGATTAATAAAATAGTAAGAGAAATATTAGTAATATAAAGAGAAATTATATAGTTAACTCTACAATTTTCTTAATATCCAATTATAGAATATCAAATATATGCACTAGGACATGGTAAATTCCTTAGAAAAAAATTAAAGTCAAAAGTGATGTAATATGTAAAAATGATCTCATTCTTATTGTCAAAAATGACAAATTACCATATATGGCTAACCAAAATGAAAAACTAAATCATCTCTAACTTATAAACTATAGTCACTTACTTACAAAATAATAAATCATGGTCTAAAACCATAAGAATTTGAGTAGAAAATAGAAAAATAAATTGATTTTCACAAACCCCAAGGTAGTATATATAAGTGCTAAGACCAATGCATCTAGGAGGTCTCCTTACAGGTGTAGAAATCACTACATTGATGAACCCTCCTTCATGCAAGAAAATACCAAGAAATTTTCAATGATCATCAATAGGTTTTAAACATGAATGCTTAATGATTGTTACTTACATTTATTAAATTGCTCATTTCATGATTAAATAATTAAATATTATTCTTTATATTTACCTTTATATATATTATTACTATTAATATGGTGAAATTCTTAATCATTACATTAAAGTTTCAATATGTAATACCCTAGTCTAACCCTATCATATATTTTATATACATGTGTTCTATGAATCATATTAGGAAGATATTAATACCAATTTCCTAGGAATATTGTCAAGTCCTTATCTATGTTCAAAGATATATAGGATAGACTTTTGGTAATACTCATTGCTTATTAATAGTCATGTAACATCCCTTTTTATTTTTACAAAGTGATATCTTGTGAAACAAAAATAGTAGAATGTGAAAAAGATAATTTCAACTAATTTTCAATTAGACATATTATTTATTATCATCCCCATTATGAGATCTAATCTATTCTTCTATGAAACTATGAATCAAAATAGCCAAACTTGTAAATCCAATAAATTCTAATCTTAAAGAATTTTCATTCTCCCACATTTCCACAATGTCAAGTATGTTAAATTTAATTCATAAAAGAAAATTCCATCCCAATAACTTTATCACTTACATTGTCATCATTTAACAAACCATAGTGCATAGAATAATAGTATGAGCTTCTTAATAATACCAACTTCTTTATGATTAAATAAGCAATTTTTTTAAAAACCTTATTCTTTCTATTTTCTTTGCAAATTCTTTTCAAAATAAATCTTCATTAGCCCAAAGCTTTTTCCTTTTGAGATTACTTTAATTATCCCAATTTTTTTCCTTAGTATCTGTAACTTTATGTCATAATGTTGAAGTTTATTTCCTTTTTCCTTAGTATTTGATAAGTGGGGAGGTACCCCTATGCCCAACCAAATGAATCACAAGTGTTCATGCACAATCTAGTCAAATTTCATGGATGGGACTAACTGTGCATCTAAATTGTTATGCCTTGATCGTAGTTCATTGTCTTTCCACTTGGACTAGTGGTAGCTTTGTCATGTATGGTTTAGTCCAAAGTGAGGCATATGATGATTGATGTTTTCTAGCCCTAAGCTACCCCTAATGATAATGAAGATATTGATTAATTAAGCTAATTAATTACAGAAAGTAAAATCTAAACTAGCCTACGTGATATGAGTATCCATTCCTAACCATTCGTACACACCTTGGACTTCACATAACTACCATTGGAATTACCAAGCATATGTCATTGGGCATACCAAGCGATACACTGCTAGGCTACCAAGTAATTACACTTAAGCACTCACGATTAGTCATATTCATTCTACTTAATGATAGGAATAATAAAGAGCAACAAATGAAAATATTAACTAAGGAAAGCAGTAAATAATTAAATAATTAAAAGCAATAATAAATCTAAGTGGATGCTACAATGATGAAAGTAATCTTGATCTTTATTGTTAATCATGTAATATGTCCCAATACATCACACTCAAATAAGGATGTCATATAATCACTTAACATCACACTGCAAGCATGCACTAGAAAACAATAAAACTTGAAATCAAACATCTATGAAAAAGCTATCTAAAATCTATCAACAATTTATATCCCAACTATGCACCCAAGTGTGGTATTTATAAGCTAGCATGGGAGGGGTGATATCAGATGTCCAACATCAATGGTTGTTTCCCAATATCAAATACCCAACATCGTAGCCTTGATATCATATATCCAATATTGGAGTTGTGCAAAACATGACTCATCATACCCCCATGACTGAATGAAAACTCATCCTCGAGTTAAACAAAATGAGGAACAAGTTCTTTACAAAGAATTGGGAAGGTAAGGGATTATTAACTAACTTAAATAAATATGCAAATTGACTCTTACTTATCATAGTGGTGTTTTACAAAAATTTTGACATAATATTACAAGACACAAAATTGGGGAACCTCATGTAGTTCCTAAAGGTGGTGGCTCTTCCATCGATTAGTTTCCTTTATCACAGAGCTTCTGGAATTTGTAGTAGTTTAAGAGCGCCTACAACTTTTCTTCATCCATCCTTGGATCATGTACTATCTATGTTGCTAAATTGATGTGTGGTGGAGCCAATACATCCCATGGGCACGGTAGCTACAAAAACATTTTTTTTGCAATCACATACCAAATTGCAAACTACCGTCATTCTTCCTCAAAGGCCCTAGCCTTTTCCTTCAATTCATTGTGATTTATTAATCTCCTAGCTAGGTTTATTACTACATCTTTTCATCCATGGTAGAGGTTCTTAATCACCTCCAATTCTAAGTATGCTACATGGGGTTTCTATAAAGCATTTTTCTTGTCTACAAACTCTTTTTCATATATGCATAGGTGGCCACTACTTGTTGCTCTAGTTCATTTCTAGGCTAACCTGCTATTAACATGGCAAGGTTGGCATATCAAAGTTTAGCAAATGCCATGTATTTCTTTAAGTCTTCAATTTGTAGATATTTATTGTTTACTTCCACTTGGTGGACCAATGCATAACTATCCAGGATGGACTACCAATCAAGATTTTGCATTAACATGGATCTGATGTGAGCTTTTGCCATCTAGATTTTCTTTTCATTAATCTACTTATACATGCCAACCTAGTCCTAGATGTGCTTATTTAGCTTCTTATGTTTCTTGGCCTCATTTTTCCATGTGTTTATCTCAATTATAGATGTTTGATGAATTGTGTGGACCTCCTACATTGAAAGGGTTCGATTTTCTTTGGCCAATCTACTGATGTCTTGGTTGATCCTCATCAATTGTTCTCTCAACTGGTGGACACTTTTCTCCAAGTTTTTCTTCTATTTTTTTACAATGGTCAACCTTATGTTATCTACAACAATCTTTTTATTTTCTTCTTGTGTGGTGGTTAATGCCTTTGGATGGACATATGCTTAAGCTCCAGCAGTTGAGGCATTCTAGACTACCTTCTCCTTCTCTTGTTCTATAACTTTGTTCTATTAAAAAAATTGGTTTAGTTGCTCTATTTGAAATTATTCTAGCTAGTTAGGTATGACAAACTAAGTAGGGTCCTGTCTTTCAACTCTCACAGTGGCCAGCTCTTATTGCAATCGATGCACTTCTGCTTCTACATGCTCCATCCTAGTCTCAGCCATGACTAGCTTTTCTTTTGTGGTAATAAGGTCTAACTGCACTCTGGTAACATCATTGGGGATGTCAAAAATGGTTGTCATTACTTTTCCTATCTACAGCAATCTATCAAGTACATCCTCATGGGCTATAATAGTCATTGAAGTCCCAGCAAGCATTTGTGCATCTTTGGTCAAAACCAAATCCACTAGGGACACAACAGGCATATTAAAAGATTCTATGATGTGATTTTTTATTACCTTTACTATGCTTTCTGCATCCTAATGTTGCATGATCACTATTATGGCACCTTCTCCTATTTCAAGCATCACTTGAAAAGATGCAGCATTACCAGAGATTTGTCGTGACCATTGGGATTCTCCTCCTAATTGTAATGAAAGTTTCCTCCTTGTTGGATCAATAGAAACTATGAGCTACATGGCATCATTAATAACTTGAAAGAGGTTTGACTCATCCCTAGTTCTCCAACTTAGATATTTAGCAATTCTTTGCAGATGGCTCATCATAGGCTAGTAGTCTTTTGATAGTGGTGGTGGAACTTGTGGCTCATTGTAGGCTAGTAGCCTTGTGGTGGTGGTGGTGGAACTTGTGGCTCACGCTACTACTTAGGCTCTTACTCTATTTGTTTTTATAGTTCTAGCTCCTTTTCTATTTCTTATTCTTCACTAAGGTCATTCCTTGGTGCTACAAGTTTAAGTAACTCAAAGAAAAAGATGCATTCTGAGCCCTCTTAGGAATGTCATTTGTGTATCCCAGGATTCCAACATGCTTACAAAACTTCCTAATTAGGCAAGGGAATGGAAGTGTTGTCTTCCTTACCTTATTTTCTTTGAATTACCTTTGAATTTCCATGTAGTATAATTGGGAAAGATTGGCAATGTATTTTCCCATTAATATTACACTTCCCCAAACCATGTATGTTGAGATTCTATTGAGCCCTTTGATTGAGAAGAGGTGATATGTATCTATCTTAAAATAGGTCCTCTCTTTCAAAGTCAACTCATTACACATCTTACTATCTTTGTTGTATGTTCACTTCAGCCACAACTTTCTACTTTCAAGATTAGACCTCATGGATAGATGTGCTAGCTTGACCCCACATTTGGAAGATTCAAAGCCTTTATGATTACCTTAATTGAAAAAAAAATAGTGACTCCACCAATGTTAACTATGGTGCCTTCTTCCTTGTTGTTCCAAAATTGGTACATCTCACCAAGGTACCATTGACCACTATCTAAAAGGATGTTCCACAATGGTGACACCTAGAATTGCATTCAAATTACCTCTAGAGAAAATTCCATAAATGAACCAAAGTTCATTTCCATGATGATCATGGTCAACATGGATTTCTCCTAAATAGCTTCAAGGCATTTTGGGGATAATGTGAGGCATTGTCCTTACACTAGAGCTTGTGGTTCCGTGGCCTCTCATTGGATTGACTATCCCATAGTATGAGCCTCTTAATAAATGCTAAATGATTAGGCTGTTTGTTCCTCATGCTCAACTTGCTCTCCTTGTTGACCTCTACAACCTCTCAGGTATTTGCTTACTCCTTGTGAAGGCCCTTCTTGTCCTCCTCTTTTTGGGACCATCTACAATCAATCAAGGATCTGACATGACTAAGGTGTTCTTATTTATCATTAATAGGTTTATAACTTACTCATGTTCTTAGTTTCATTAAGTTCTTTAGCTCATATGATTACAAAGTTAGAAAAATTTTCAAAAAAATGCCTAAAAGGTATTAATCTTTATTTATGACCCTTCATGATTGGTTTTGTTTTCCTTATGTATGACTTATCATAACCATTATGGTCCCTTGGGTGAAAAACTTAAAGTTTCTAGCATTAATACAATTGATTTTTCATTAAAATACTTAAGGTTTTTAACATTCTTACCCTTATAATACCTTCTGGGAAATAGAAAAATTTGAAAAATCAATGCAAGTTTTCCACACAAGCATCCTCCCCCAACTAAATTGAACAATCCAAGTTCAAATAGGTTCAAATAATATGAAAATCGGAGTGGTGTGGAGCAAAATATCATAAGTGGAAGTTGATTGCATAGAGCTCTTAGTCACGAGAGAAAATTTCAAAAACTCCCCTAGCTACAAATGATGAGAATGGATTTTGGGGCATCATGGGGGTCATATATATAGGTTTTATTAACCCAGTATTGGGTATCCATCATCGAGTCCGACCTGATATCGAGTAATTGATATTGGGGTGCTCAAATTTGCATTTAATGAGGATACTTGGCATGAAAAATAAAGCTCTAGGATTGGTTGTAAGGTTTCAAGTTAAGTCCATAGTTCTAGGATAAGTAAGAAATCATATTTAGGCAAGAATTAATAAGTAGATAGGTAGGCTCCATGCATTTATAAGATAGTGTTAACCTTTCATTTTTGAGCCACTAAGTGTCTCTTAATTTAGTGGTGGCTACATAAGCAAGTTGTTGTTCACACACTTGGTTGTTAAATGTATGGTGGATTAGAGCATGAGTTGTGTTAATGTTGCAAATATCTAACCCAAAATTGCACCCTTGATCATGATTTGGTATGCATGGATTTTTTTGTCTCTCCACACTACTAGATCCATTGCTTCTATTGGGTGTTGGAGTAACAATGTATGATGGCCCTTGTGTAGGCGCAAAGGACATTGATTGTGAAAGGAAAGGTGTTGCACTAGATTGGCATTGTGTTGGTTTGGGTGATGTGGTAGGTCCATGAGTTTTGCACTTCCACCTGGGAGCTATCCTAAAGAAAGGAAGTTTATGATTTTTTGATGGGAACCTACTGGTATCAGCATGTATATGCACATTTGTAGCACAAGTGGCATTCATTTGTTGATGTTGTGGTGCTGAACCTTCCTATATTGCTAGCGATGGCATATGATGGGGTGGAGCATGAGAATATTGAGGATAGGATAAAGGGTAAGAGCTGTGCAGTGGTGATCCTTCAAGAGATGTCATGGATTGATGATACTTGAGAGAGTAATAGTAGTGATTTAAAGTAGAGGACATAGAACTAATTGGAGAAATAGGGTGTTGAACATAATATTAGTACGGTTTTGGCTGGTAGTAAGGGTAGGCTAGTTTGGTGATGGCCTCCCCCACAAATGTGGGTTTTTCCACTATGGTTGATGATAGTTTTGAGGCTAGTAATAAGTCCTCCTAGGATAGTACGATTGGTTGTGGGACTATCTATAATTACCATGCGGAAAAGAAAATTTCTTGGGCATGTGCTTTTGTACAAATTTGGGATTTAATGCAAAAGCCCAATATTCATATAGATGTGACATGACTGGGCAATGATCCTTTAGGTGGTCATATATGTAGATGTCACATATGTCATCATCATCTATGGTTGAGTCCATAGCCTCACTTTCTTTAGCCATTTTCCTTGTTTTCCAATAAGTGTTGCTAGTTGTTTAGTTCTTCTTCCTCCATTTGTTGTGATTGCCTAGTTTGTTTTGTGTTACCTTCTCCTCTATGATTTCTATGAAAGTTGTAACTTTCTTATTTATCCACTCTAACATCCTATCAAACTTTGCTTCAAGTTCATCAATAGAATTCTATATTGACAAGGTTTGTTTCGAAATCATCCTATCGAGAGCAACCTCTTTTTCCTTACCATAGATATGGACCTTCTTCTTTTGAGGAGTTAGATCCCAGTGATATTTCTCAACATTTTTCCATTTTCATAGCTCTCCTTCTTCTTTCACCACATGCTCAATTAACTCTTAGATTTGATGGTTTTGTAGCTTGTATAATTGACCTAGAGCATACATCCCAAGGGTCTCCCTCATTTCATTATGAAGCCCATCTATGATGTGGAAGAGCTACCTTTCCTTAGAGAAACCATGGCCTAGGCATCTATTTAGTAGAGAATAATATCTATCTAAGGTCATGTCTAAGGGTTCATGTTGTTCTTGTCTCCATCCTTGGATCAATCTTCTCAGGTTGGACACCCTCACATAGGTTTGGTATTTCTCGTTAAAAAGTTCCAGGAATGTGGACCACCATTGGATTGAGTTTGTTTTCAACGATCTATACCACACTTTAACTTTATTGATTAATGTCCTAGGAAAAAGCATAAGATTTTGCCACCCAATTTCAATGTTGTATGAGACACAAGCATCATGAAAGGCTTGTAAATGATGTTGTGGATCTGAATCATAGCTTCCTGCAAATTTAGGGATATTGTTTATATCAAGCCTAGATAAGTGACTTTCCTTGTGATGCCTGTGGGGTATCTTAACTGCCTATGTGATCTACATCAAGCTCTTAATGGCCACCAAGGGCTCATTGTCATCAAACATGTTGTGATGAAAATTTCTATTGCTATTCAATCGATTATAATGATTTTGTCTATGTTCATTTTGACATCTTTGACTTTCCCCGTGAGTGTGATTCCTCCTTTTATTTTGACCTCATAGTGAAGCTTTGTCTCTATACCTACACTCATCTTTGTCAACGCCAAACATTGAAGAGAAAGAGGAAGATGAGGAACTGAGAGGATTGCCATGGCTTCTATGATGTTCCCCATAGTCCTTTGATTTATCATTTCTAGGTTTTGAGGAGGTCTTAGGCCTTGAAGCCTCCCCTGGTTCAAGACTTCATCTCCTCCAAGGTTGTCTGCCTTAGGTGAATGTAGTCCTTGAGTGTCATCAAGGTGGTCATGAACATATGAAACCCCTACATAAGATTGGTCACTCCAATTTTCTTCAACATATATCTCGTTAGTTCTCCAATGATTGTTCTCACTATACAATGCATTATCACTTCCTTGTGAAATAGACATTGTTTTTAATTAATAATGTGTGTGATTTAATATTTTCTAAAAGATATATCATTAATGTATTTACAACAATCGTGTATAATATAACTAATCTAGATAACCAACACCATCATTGGCAATGGCACCAATGATGAAGGACAAAGTACCCCTATGTCCAACCATACGAATCACAAGCGTTCACACACAAGCCTATTGAATTCCATGGATGGGACTAGTTGTGCATCTAAATCGTTATGTCTTGATCATCATTCGCTATCTTCCCACTTGGACTAGTGGTAGCTTTGTCATGTATGGTTTAGTCCAAAGTGAGGCACATGATGATTGATGTTGTCTTGCCCTAAGCTACTCCTAGGAGATTGATTAATTAAGCTAATTAATAGTGGAAAGTAAAATCTAAACTAGCCTACATGCGATGAGTATCCATCCCTAACCATTTGCACACGCCTTGGACTTCATGTAACTACCATTGAAATTACCAAGTGTACGTCACTGGGCATACCAAATGATCACTACTAGGCTACCAAGTAATTACACTTAAGTGCTCACAATTAGTCATACTCATTCTACTTAATGATAGGAATAATAAAGAGCAATAAATGGAAACATTAACTAAGGAAAGCAATAAACAAGTAAACAATTAAAAGTGATAATAAATCTAAGTGGATGTTGCAATGATGAAAGTAATCTCGATCTTTATTGCTGATCATGTAATGCATCCAAGTACATCACACTCAAATAAGGATGTTGTACAATCACTTAACATCACACTGTAGACATGCATTAGAAAACAATAGAACTTGAAATCAAAAATTTATGAAAAAGCTATCTAAAATCTATCAACAATCTATATCCCAATTGTGCACACAAGTGTGGTATTTATAGGCTAGCACAGAAGGGGCAATATCAAATGCCTGACATTGGAGGTTGTGCCCTAATATCAAATACTCAACATCGCAACCCCGATATCGGAGTTGTGCAAAACATGACTCATCAGTATCTTTAAACTTTATGTCATAATGTTGAAGTTTATTTCCTTAACAACCTATCTTATATGCCTTTTAGACAAGTTATATTGGAACATGTATTTTCTCCTTTAGAAATTATGAAACCTTTCCTCAAATAGTTGCCTCTCTTGAAAGAACTCTGATGAGTAAAAACATTCAACATAATGTTAGATTTTTCTTCCTCCTTTCCATCTCAAAAGTCATAAACTTAATGTTAAATACATTGTCTCTATAATTTTGATATTAAATAATTATGATATATTTTATTCATATTATCTATCTAAGGATTTTTTAAAGGAAAGGAAATAATTCATTGACCCATTTTATATGACTTTTAACCTTCAAGGAGATATATAAATTTTTTGTATTTTTATATTAAATGATTGCATAATAAAATTTAATCATAATCTTGATGGATCTCTAAGATCCTAAATGACTTTTGTTTGTACTTCAACTTTTTCTTATTAGTAACGTCAACCTTTAACCTAGTCATGCAAAATAAGTTAACATAAAAAGGTATAAAATGCTTTGAACTTATGAAAGATTATATTTCTTAATTATATATATTACACAAGTGGCATCAAATAGATAGTTTATTATAAGAAATTATTATTAAATCCTTTGTCTCCCTTTAAGATTAGCCTACACAAAAGGGATAAAAGCACCATGATGATGATTATTATTATATATATTATGTAATTAGTAAGCTACTAGTTCAAATCATAGTCGAGGAGCCTTTACATTCTACATAAATTTTACCAAACTATCATGTTAACTATATGTCATAAGAATGCCTATAATCAAAAACAAGTTTTCAATTGCCCTTCTCACCTCGTCCTTCCCTCTTTATCATTATATGTAAAGGTCAATGAGTTGCCTTAACATCTTAATATACAATTACATTAAGTAATGAACAAATATAAAATTTGTTAGGAAAATTGACATATCCCTATACACCTTTGAAACATCAAGAATTTTGGAATTAATGCCAACAACAATCAATGCTTAATAAAATAGTATATGATTTGCAAAAAGCACATTTTAGATATCTAAGGTGTGAAATAAAATCCAACTTTTTTTAGTTTTAATAGATGAACTATATGCTCACAAGTCTCAATTACATCTACTAGACTCCAAAGGAACATGTTCCACAAGAGGCATAGATATGTGTGCAATGACAAAATGGAAAGAAGCACTTCATATAATATAAACTTCTAATTCTAAACTTTGAAGTGGCATTGTTGTTTGTCAATTGAATAAAAAAATAATTTGAAATTTCAACCATACTTCAACTTTGATTGAACGTAGAATCTTTCATGGAAAAAAAAAAAGAAACAAAAATTATGTAATTCTCATTTATCTATAAACAAATTAATGTTTTGTATTTGTTATGAATAGATCTTGCTATTAATCAAAAAAGCACAAAATATACCTTACCATGCTTTAAAATAACAACAATACCATAATTTATTTGTAAATTATTCTTATAATTTAATGTTTAACAATTAGTCTGAAAAACCATCTATTAACCATCATTGAAAACTACTTTCTTGGCAACCGTTTTACTCGAACAATGCATTTGCTAGGAAGATTCTTGATTCTCCAAGCCTCTTAAATTACCTAATTACGTAATTGCTTGGACTCCAAAATATCATACATGTAGAATTCAAAAATTTATTTAAACAACAAAGTCATAGGAACATTAACTTTAAGCCGTAGATATGCCGTTGCACAACGATTGTGAGGGTTCATCATCTGATTTAGATGCATAAATCATGCGGTATATCAAAATAGTATTGGAATATAATACTGTTATTGTTGAATTAATATGCAAATTTGATATAGCACCATTTAGCCATTCCATTGGCAAATGAGCCTCCCAAACAGTCACTACGGTTGTCACTTTCTCTGCCATTGGTAAACCGAATACTAAAAATATGGCAGACGATAAATCCATGTAGAGATTACCCCGTTCAATGCATCAACTCAGGTAAGAATCAACACACAAACACAAGCTGTTGTGTACAAGCAAAGTTGCTAAAAGGGACATGCAATAAAAGTTCTCAGTACTAAACAAATCCATTGTTACTATTGCTTAAGTTCACTTCTAAGAGAGGCTTGTTAAAAACATGTCATGTAATTCCATACAATGGCAGTCCAATAATGCCAGAGACAGTTATGAAAGAGTCTGGCATGTTTCACTAGTACAAGGTGATAAGTAACCATCAGTCCAATGACAATAATCAATAATCGAAAAGAGAGCAGCAACTGGTTAAAACAAACGTCAGCCAGACTAGCATACATTCTTAACTTTATGAACGTATACCACGATCTGCATATCTGCCATATACATTTTGGGATTCTTTATATTTCCAAGCCAAAAAGACAACATTCTTAGTATTTCCAGATTGTTATTTGACTTTCAAGTGCAAGGGAAATGCATCTTTTAGGTAAGAAATCAAGTTTGCAAACAAACCTTTCACCGTCCAAAATATATTTATTTAAAAAGCAACATAAAAATGGGTGGGGTATAACAGTATCTGCAAATTCTAAAGACACTAAGAGCAAGGAAGATCGCAGCAGAATTGGAAAATAAAAAATAATTCGATTCGTTAGAATTAGTCATTTAAGGAAAATCAGTTTGCCCCAGGCATATAATGCTTCTCCATCCTCCAATCGTTTTTCAAGTGACTGCAATCTTATCTCAATAACTGAATCTGAGGTCGAGTTGAGCTTGACCTGAAATTGTCAATCCAAGGAACTTCATGGATATGAGCAGAATGTTAAAGAGATCCAATTTGTACCGTTTCCACTATTATGTTAAAAAGCAATTGTATGAATTTCAGATTATTCGCATGCCTTAAGTTACATGCATATTTCCCCTTCACAGAGCACACGTTCTGCATTATCTATGGCATAATGGAAGAAGCGGCCACATTGGTTAGGGTAACCAGCCACATCAAAAAAACATAATACAATTCCGTGTATGAGAAGAGGCTTGATAGGAACAAGGAAAAGAAGCATGATACTAGAAATCCTCAATCCTCTTTAGAGCACTCATTATTCCAGTAATTCAAAAAATGCAGATAGAAGTGCCAAACCAGAACGATGTTCCTAGAGCATTGTATTCCGTATAAAAAGGCTCAGAATCTTCAAAAAACATAACGCAAAAGGCCAACACATTTAAGAATATAAGAGAGAGGAACACCTTACGAAGATCGTGCCATAAATGCATCACCAAGCTCGTTCTTGTCTAATCTCGACATTACATTCCAGGACACTCCGAAAATTCCGCAAAATTCGAAAATCATAATCCTAGGGCTCCTTCAACTCGGCAGGCGTTTTGGCTTGAATGGACAGAGCATGCAAGCCGTCGTTGAATTCATCGCTCAACAAACCGTAAACAAGCCGATGTCGCTTAACAAGGCTCAAACCCTGGAATCGCTCCGAAACGAGCTTGATGTTGAAATGAGTCTCACCGGACCGTCCCTGGACACCGGCATGCCCTGCGTGCTGATGCGAAACATCTTCGATCTCCAAGGCCACGGGCGAAAGCTCGGCCTGCAGCCGCAGCCGAATCCTCGCAGCTCGGCCATCACCGTGGCCGCCATGATCAACACCTGTGACCTTAAAATCGCGCCCGGCAGACTCCGAAACCGAAACGGATTCCGATTCTGCTTCGGCTTCGGCTTCGGCTTCGGCTTGGTGGCCATGGAGAAGCAGACTGAGAGCGTGGCGCTGCATAAGCCGGAACATGTTAAGAAATCCGTTGTTGCGAGACGGCGTGAGGCTTTGCTGTAAGCCGAGAGCCTGAACGAAATCCGGCGAAATGGCAGCGACTTGAGCCGGAGGGGAACCGGAGAGGCCGTAGACGAGCAGAGCAGCGAGGCCTTTGGTTAGGGCACTGTCGGAGTCGGCCTCGAAATGGACAGCGCCTTGTTCGTCCAGGAACGCTCGAATCCAGACCTGCGAGACGCAACCGCGGACCTTGTTGGCGCTCGTATGGTGCTGTGCCGCCAACGGCCGCAGCGCGCGACCGTAGTGCAGAAGCTGCTCGTATTTGCTGCGCGCGTCCGCCGTGGCGCTGAACAGCTCCACCATGTTGCGCAGCTTCTCCGGGAGTTCCGTTTTCGTCTCCGCTGCTCCGCTGCTGCTGCTAACGCACGCTGCGATTTGGATTTGCCTCGCCACGGCCGTTTGCCATGCCGGCGCCGGCGGCCGGCGCCGGATCTTGCACGGGCTTTGTCTTTGTCTGCGTGCCAAGGGCACCGGCACCGGCGTTTTTGGCCGGAAAAGGGCCGCGTTCGCGGCGCCGCTGCAGAGCATGTTCATGAAAACCCTCATCACACACACAGACTGACTGACTGGTTGACAGCGATCCGATTTCAACCTTCTGCGATCCTTCTTCTTCTTCTTTTTCGATGATGATGATACATGCTTTGAAAGCAGAGAGAGAGAGAGAAAGTATGGACCATGGACCGTAGGATGTGCTGATTTGGTGCACATGTGAATTATAATATTACGTTTTAAATTTTATTCAGTTATTTATTTCTTTATTTGTTTTTTTGCCTTTTTAAACCCTATAGTAGGCTGGGTCAGATAAAACATTTGATCAGGTCTCTTTTCTATTACGTGCAATTTGTTATTTTATTATAAAGTAATTTAAAATAAAAGTACAAAATTTAATTACACTACTAATTATATGTTAATGATGATTAATATAAGTACATCTCAAGATCTATGATTCAATTAGAACTTTATAATTCAGCATTGCTCAACTTTCAAATCAAGACTCTTATCGCTAAGCTAACACCTCATTGTTATTTCGTTTAAAATAATACAATTTCCCTTTCTTATATTTAGGGTCGCTATAATATCACTCACTCAAAAAGTAGAAAGAAATGAGATCAATACCTAGGTTATTAACATGCTCAACAAGTAATATTTTTTCAAGAAAAAAGACCTAATACTTTATGTCCATAATCCATTATTACTTTTCTATGTCATCATTCCTTTATAATGTTCCTTTTTTACATCTTATCATGTAGCTACAAAGTGAGATTTTGATTATAAGTTATGTAACTAAAACTTTGAATGAACACATATCATTATGTAAGATTAGCAACTAATGACTAATAAAGGAAGAACAAAATCAAACATCTTATTTGCAACAACATCATTGATGAGTGGTAGGGTATTCCAACACTCAATCATACAAGTTACAAGTGTTCATGCACAAATAGATCATAATCTGTGGATGGACAATGTAAGTGTACTAGTAAGTTGATAATAAGTTCATAATCATTATTTTTCTACTTAGAGTTAGCAAAGTGCAAAACATAGGGTTTAACTCTTAGTGAGGTATATGATAAACTAATCTTGGTTGGCTTTAAGTATGCTAAGTGTAGACATAGTGGATAATGAATGTAATTTCTATCTCTAAGTATAACAAAAATGTAAAGCTATTCTATCCTATGGTGATAAATATCTATTCCAAGTTTTTCATACACGTCCTAGGCTGATGTAATTATTACTAGGATTAACAAGTAACTTTACTACTGAGCGAATCAAGTCATCACTAGGTTACCAAAAAATTATACTTTACACTCAAAACCAGTCATACTCATTCCCCCTTACCAATGAACATTGGAATAGTAAATGACTTAGTAAAAGTAAACATTATAAAAAAGTAAATCTATTTTAACTAATATGCTGCAATGATGAAGAACAATCTCAATCTTTATTATCACTCATGAATTGTGTTCAAGAACAATCCACTTAAATAAAGATTTTGTACAACTGTAATTCACCACATTGTGAGTATTCACAATTGACTCTAACTTGACTTTGAGAAAAAAATTACAAGAATTTTTCCAAGTATTGGACTCAAACTTATTTTTGACATGATGGTAGGCTTGTTTTATAGGCATGACCATGGCCTACTACATCGTATCTATGATGATGTATATTAAGCTATGATATCGTAGTCCTTTATAATAAGTGTTTTATCATAACCCCACGACTAACTGAAAACTCATTCTTGAGTTCAAACAAAAAGAGAATAGAGTTCCTTAGAAACCTGTGGATTTCATGGACTCAACATCATGACATATATTTACATGATTGACTTTACTATGAATGTTGCATCTTCGTTTGAGTGGTGCTACAAAATTATCATGCAACACATAATGGACACATGACCAAAACAAAACAAAACAAGATGTAGATTCTTTACGCTCTTGGTGACGATGGCTCTTCCATTGGTCTCTTTCCTTTATCATCTAGTTCTTGGAACTGGTATCTATTCAACAATGCTCTAAGCTTTTCTTTTTCCATTCTTAAATCATGCATCATCCATGTGAATTCAACAATGTTTGTAGGGGTTAGTACTTCCTAGGAACATGGTAGTTATGGAAACATTTTTTTTGACTTTGACATACCATGGTGCAAATTGTGTTCTCTCTACCTCAAAGGCTTTGGCCATCTTTTGTAGTTCTTGGTAATCAATCATTCTCTTGGCCAAGTTTGTTGCAACATCTTATTGGTCTTGATAGCTAGATTTAACTACTTTTATTTCAAAGTTTGCAATAGAGAAGCTTCTATTGTGCATATTTTCTATCTACAAAATCTTTTTCATATATGGCATAGAATGTGATGAGTGGCAAGGTACCCCTACACTCAACCATACGAATACGAGCGTGTACGCGCGATCCGGTCGAACTCCGCAGACTAAATGCCTAAACGCCACAAGGAACACTTGGGGTTAATCGTTCATTGTCTTCCCAGGCTTGCTTGTATGTGTCACGGTGTATGGTTAAGCAAGTCCGAGGTATATGATTTTTTTGGTATTTTTCGGTTTATCTCCTAAGCTATCAGGAAAAGGGTTGAGAAACTAACTAACGCTAACTAAGGACCTAAGTCTAAATTAACTAGCGTCAGCATCCGTTCCCACTTACCATACACACCCTGAACCATGCAACTGTGGCTACCAAACGTTAATCGTTACTAGGATCACCACACGTAACGCACGTGCTTGAAGTGGTCGTACTAAGGCACCTATTTAGCCTAAGTGTGATAAGCAGCCGATTCCTTTGCTACCCGTACACACTCGTGGGTGCTCGTAGCCAAGTCGTACTTATCACACATTCTAGCCTAGCGATGAGTAGCCGATTCCTTGACTAGCCGTACACATTGGACTACCACTGGGATTACCAAGCGCAGATCCTGGAATATGCTACTGGGTTACCAAGCAGTCACAATGCTCGTAATCAAGTCATACTTGTGCGCACTAGGAAAGCAATAAATAACAACAAAATAAAACCATGTACTGCAAGGTTTATCCAATCAAGTTCATCTTTATTGCAGTACACAACTTGTGTTCAGGTTACAAAGTTGCTCGAATGAAGAGCCGTTCACTCTAGGACTCCTACTGCGGGTACATGGGAAATTAATCTAACTCTGGAGTGTTCAAACTGCCAGAGCTTCGCTACTTTTAGCCAGGATTGGGAAATGAAGGGAGTGCCGCCTCTTATTTATAGATATGGCGGCGGACCGCGATATCGCAGGGAAGGATGCGATATCGCATACGCTATATCGCAGGGGATGCGATATTGTGGTGGCCGCTATATTGCGTACGCGATATCGCGGCTTGTGCATATCGCGTCTCATCATACCCCCATGACTGAATGAAAACTCGTCCTCGAGTTCCTTACAATGATATCAGGTAGGTATGGGATTATTGAGGGGAATGGAACTAATGGAATGACATGTGAACGGTTCATTATTACAAGACTTGACAAAA